>LNAC01000383.1:1572840-1697632 GCA_002007465.1 Ailurus styani
CAGAGAGGGAGAGATTACAAGTAAGCAGAGAGTCAGGCAGAGAGAGAGGAGGAAGCAGGCTCCCCACTGAGCAGGGACCCCAATACGGACCTCGGTCCCAGGACCCTGAGATCATGACCTGAGCTGAAGGCAGAGGCTTTAACCAGGCGCCCTCATTCATCTATTCTTATCTGAATAAAATGACAACGTGGGAAAACTCACCACAAAAAAAAAAAAGAAAGAAAGAAAGAACAAGAGGCAGTACTGATGGACAGGGACCTAATCAATAGAGAAATTAGTAATATGTCAGAACTAGAGTTCAGAATGACGATTATCAAGGTAGTAGCTGGGCTTGAAAAAAGCATGGACGATATTAGGGAATCCCTTTCTGGAGAAATAAAATCACTTTCTGGAGAAATAAAAGAACTAAAATCTAATCAAGTTGAAATAAAAAAAATCTAGTACTGAGGTGCAATAAAAAATGGAGGCTCTTACTGTGAGGATAAATGAAGTAGAAGAGAGAATTAGTGATATAGAAGAACAAATGATGGAGAATAAAGAAGCTGAGCAAAAGAAAGATAAACAACTACTGAACCACGAGGGGAAAATTCAAGAGATAAGTGATATCATAAGATGAAACAATATTAGAATAATTGGGATCCCAGGAGAAGAAAGAGAGAGAGGGGCAGAGGTAAATTGGAGCAAATTATAGTAGAGAATTTCCCTAATTTGGCAATGGGAACAAGCATCAAAATTCAGGAGGCACAGGGGCGCCTGGGTGGCTCAGTGGGTTGAAGCCTCTGCCTTCGGCTCAGGTCATGATCTCGGGGTCCTGGGATTGAGCCCCGCATCGGGCTCCCTGCTCGGCGGGGAGCCTGCTTCCTCCTCTCTCTGCCTGCCTCTCGGCCTACTTGTAATCGCTCTCTGTCAAATAAATAAATAAAATCTTTAAAAAAAAATTCAGAAGGCACAAAGAACCCCCCTCAAAATCAATAAAAATAGGTCCGCACCCTGTCATCTAATAGTAAAACTTACAAGTCTCAGTGACAAAGAGAAAATCTTGATCAAAACGCTTCACAGTGTAGACATAGAGGGTACATACTTCAATATCATCAAAACCATGTACAAAAAACCCACAATAAATATCATTCTCAATGGGGAAAAACTGAGAACTTTCCCCCTAAGGTCAGGAACACAGCAAGGCTGTCCACTATCACTACTGCTATTCAACATAGTACTAGAAGTCCTAGCCTCAGGAATCAGACAAGAAAAAGAAATAAAAGGCATCCGAATCAGCAAAGAAGTCAAACTCTCACTCTTTGCAGATGATATGATACTTTATGTGGGCAACCCAAAAGACTCCACTCCAAAACTGCTAGAACTCATATAGGAATTCAGTAAAGTGTCAGGATATGGAATCAATGCACAGAAATCAGTTGCATTTCTATACACCAACAACAAGACAGAAGAAAGAGAAATTAAGGAGTTGATACCATTTACAATTGCACCCAAAACCATAAAATACCTAGGAATAAACTTAACCAAAGAGGCAAAGAATCTGTACTCAGAAAACTATAAAGTACTCATGAAAGAAATTGAGGAAGACACAAACAAATGGAAAAAAGTCCCATGCTCATGGATTGGAAAAACAAGTGTTGTGAAAATGTCTATGCTACCTAGAGCAATCTACACATTTAATGCAATCCCTATCAAAATACCATCAATTTTTTTCAAAGAAATGGAAAAAATAATCCTAAAATTTATTTGGAATCAGAAAAGACCCCAAATGGCCAGAGGAATGTCGAAAAAGAAAACCAAAGTTGGTGGTATCACAATTCCAGACTTCAAGCTCTATTACAAAGCTTTAATCATCAAGACAGCATGGTACTGGCTCAGAAACAGACACATAGATCAATGGAACAGAATAGAGAGACCAGAAACGTACCATCAATTCTATGATCAACTAATCTTTGACAAAGCAGAAAAGAATGTCCAATGGAAAAAAGACAGTCTCTTCAACAAATGGTGTTGGGAAAATTGGATAGCCACAGGCAGAAGAATGAAACTGGACTATTTCCTTAGACCACACACAAAAATAGACTCAAAATGGATGAAAGATCTCAATGTGAGACAGGAATCTATCAAAATCCTTGAGGAGAGCACAGGCTGCAACCTCTTCGACCTCAGCCACAGCAATTTCTTCCTGGGAACATCAACAAAGGCAAGGGAAGCAAGGGCAAAAATGAACTATTGGGACTTCATCAAGATAAAAAGCTTTTGCGCAACAAAGGAAACAGTCAACAAAACCAAAAGACAACTGACAGAATGGGAGAAGATATTTGCAAATGACATATCAGACAAAGGCCTAGTATCCAAAATCTATAAAGAACTTACCAAACTCAACACCCAAAGAGCAAATAACCCAATCAAGAAATGGGCAGAAGACGTGAACAGACATTTCCCCAAAGAGGACATCCAAATGACCAACAGACACATGAGAAAGTGCTCAACATCACTCGGCATCAGGGAAATACAAATCAAAACCATAGTGAGATACCACCTCACACCAGTCAGAATGGCTAAAATCAACAAGTCAAGAAAGGACAGATGTTGGCGAGGATGAGGAGAAAGGGGAATCCTCCTACACAGTTGGTGGGCATGCAAGCTGGTGCACCCACTCTGGAAAATAGTATCAAGGTTCCTCAAAACGTTGAAAATAGAGCTAACTTACAACCCAGCAATCACACTACTGGGTATTTACCCTAAAGATATAAATGTATAAATCTGAAGGGGCACGTGCACTCAAATGTTTATAGTACCAATTTCCACAAGAGCCAAACTATGGAAAGATCCTAGATGTCCATCAACAGATGAATGGATAAAGATGTGGTATATATATATATATAAAATATATATGGAATACTATGGAACCATCAAAAGAAACAAAATCTTGCCATTTGCAACAACATGGATGGAAGTAGAAAGTATTATGTTAAGCGAAATAAGTCAATCACAGAAAGACAATTATCGGGCGCCTGGGTGGCTCAGTGGGTTAAAGCCTCTGCCTTCAGCTCAGGTCATGATCTCAGGGTCCTGGGATCAAGGCCCACATCAGGTTCTCTGCTCAGCAGGGAGCCTGCTTCCTCCTCTCTCTCTGTCTGCCTCTCAGCCTACTTGTGATCTCTCTCCCTCTGTGAAATAAATAAATAAAATCTTAAAAAAAAATAAAGACAATTATCATATGATCTCTCTATTATGAGGAATTTGAGGGGCAGGGTGGGGGGTTGTGGGAGATAGGGAGGGAAAAAAATGAAACAAGATGGGATCGGAAAAGAGACAAACCATAAGAGACTCTTAATCTCATGAAACAAACTGAGGGTTGCTGGGAGGTAGGGCCGTAGGGATAGGGTGGCTGGGTTATGGACATTGGGGAGGGTTTGTGCTATGGTGAGTGCTGTGAAATGTGTAAGCCTGATGATTCACAGACCTGTAGCCCTGGGGCAAATAATACATTATATGTTAATTAAAAAAACTGGTGAGAAATAATCATTTTTACCATACTTTAAGACCTTTTCCTTTTTAACATAACTGAACCTTCAATGTGGAATTAGAACTCATGGCCGCAAGATCAAGAATTGTATGTTCTACCAATTGAGCCAGCCAGTTGCCCCTTAGGCCCTTTTGCATTGTAAAGCTTATAACATCCTAACGTGTATTATGATTCTTAAAGGCGGTGGTGAGACTACACTGAATTTTCTAAACTTTCTGAATATGTGATATTTTAAAAGATTCATTTATTATTTATTTGAGAGAGAGAATGAGACAGAGAGCACGCATGGAGGGGATGAGTAGAGAGAGAGGGAAACTCAAGCAGGGAGCCAGAAGTGGGGCTCCATCTGAGGATCCTGAGATCGTGACCTGATCCAAACTCAGGAGTCTGGCTTAACTGGCTATGGCACCTTGGCACCCCTTAAAGTGTGATTTTTTTTATGTGGGATATTTTTGCACTAAATTTCTGTGAACATACATTGAAATAGTATTTTATGCTATATTTTAACTTAGAGATAAATCAAAATTTGTTATAATTGCATTATAGTAATTAAAATTTTGATTTTTTTGTTACTGAAATACATCAAATTATAATAATTTTTATTCATATAACATGATAGTGAAGGGAATAACAATGATTTTCTGGATCCCAGACCTTAACCCATTAAGCACCCAATGTTATTTTCTTTCTTAAACTCAAATGGGGATATCTATATATCTATATCATCCCTATCTCTCTGTCTCTGTCTCTGTAAATCTATTATCTATCTATCTATCTATCTATCTATCTATCTGTCATCTATCATCATCATCATCACTGATGTATCTAAAGAATGGTTCCTCTTTAATTGAAGTAACTGTAAAGTTTTGGGGTAAATCTATTTTTTTGAATAAATCAAATATAGAATTTCCTTTCTAGAGTAAATCCCTTAATAATGACATTCATAATTTCCATGCTCCTTATAAAGAGGAGTAAAAAAATAAAATATGTTCAAATCTGTGATTTTCTATATGCCATAAAATTACTAACTACCCATAAAATAAATCACTATATCTATAGCTAAAATAGCCTTCTTCTACATTATCTTAATGTCTAGCTCATTTTATAAGTTTTAGTTACAGAAGGTTGCAAAGATAGTACATATTCCATGTTAGGTAATAACCATGTACCCAGCCAACACTTGATTCTTATTGTAAACATTTTATATTGGTATGATACATTTGTCACAACTAATAAACCAATACAAATATATTACTAATAACTACAGTTAATAAAGTCCATACTTTATTTTAACTTCTTTAGTTTCACCTAATGTCTTTTTTCTTTTCTGAGATCTCATTGAGGACATCACATTACATTTAGTTATTATGTTTCTCTAGACCCTCCTTACCTGTGATCTCATTAATTTTCTAATTTTCAGTTTCAAAATTCTATAATTCTTATCTGGCAATTAGTTTCTAAACATCCTTTAGGTCATTCCCCTTCACTTAACATTGAAATGTTACTTTTCAAATAATACCAATCAAGTCCAACATCAAGAAACATTTCACAAGAAGTTGTTGTCACAACAACAGGCAAAAATTGCCTGTTTCAGAACTATGGTAGTTCTTTGATATTTGGTTTTTCCAAGTGTGTCCCATAATAAAAGCTGTAAGATTTCTTTGTAGTACAGAATTATAAATTTACTCTATTATTGTGAGTAAATACAAAATAGAGTGAAAAGTACAAATTGAATTCATATTTTTATGCATCACTTAAATTAAAATTCTATTTGATATCAATTCACCAGCCTTTCTCTGAAGAGGTTTTCTAGAAGAATTTTTTATTGTTTGTATTGTTTCCTTAGTTTTTCTACTTCTTATTCATTTGTATTTACAAAACTAATGTTCTAACTATATAGACCACTTAGGTAAGTGACAGGCATTTGTACCTGTATGACTAACCCACCCTCATTGCCTAAATCACAATCTGACTTACCTAGAATATGGCACATTACTGGTCAATATTTAGCTAAATTTGATAATTAAAACTAATGCATATATACTTAAAAATGGAAACTATCAGAACTTTACCATATTATATGAGTTTGTGAAAGATAATTCCATACTACTTAGCCAATTCTTCCCTCTGATAAACACAATAAGTATATCATTAAAAAATTCTTAGACAATTAAAAATAAAATGAGATAAAATACACTATTAGTATTTTTTAGTGTGATAGTTATTGTTTCATACTAAATTCCTTCTATTTTATGTCTCAAATTTGTACCTCTATTGCATTTTCAACCATTATATTTAGCATATACATGATTTTAGTGGCTTGTCAACTTTTAATACATCAACATAACATTCCATTGAAAGTGTACTTATCAACATATTAGTAGTATAAAAATTCCAATGTATTTGAGGATTTCAGTGGATATATTACATAATATATATATAATATAAATAGAATACTACTTATTTCAAGGTAAACATGATTAGAGTATTCATCATATGTATAGTTCACCCTCCAAACCCCCAAAGAGATAATCATTTTTATCTTAAACACGTAAAATTATTCCACAAGGTGGCCCAAAAAATGATCTGAAATTTCTTGAAATCCATGTGATTTAGTACCACAATTTGGCTTTTTGAGTCAGGCATTTCCAAAGGAATGACTACCAAACCACCATACAAATGAATACAACTTATATAATTTGAAATTCTAAGTGCTTTAAGGATTACAAGAGGTAGACTCTGAAGAATTACCATATGTATTACCCAGCCTGAAAAGCATATACATTTAAAAAATGTTTGACATTATTCTACCAAAGTTTGTGTTAGGAAAAAAACTGCAAATTCAAAATCAAAACCTCTTTGTACCATTCACCATATGATTACAGGTATGAGGCTCACAAACAGAGTTCTAGCATTCACAAGTTCAACTCTCCTCCAAAAATGAAATGTCTGAAAGTATCTGTTCAGGATTATACACAAAAATCTGGAAGTGTGCAGTGACTGGAATGAAACCCATACACAGTTGAATCTAATCTCAACTAAAGTGAAATGGCTTAATCGGTTTTCTCCTTATTAAATTAGATGATAATAAAGATTCCTCCTTCTGAAAAGTCAATATAGATTCAGTCAATTTTTCTATACATTTTATATATGTTGGTATAGATACTCATATATTTTTTATTAGAAAAATAATAAAATTGTTAAAAATATTTTTGTTCCTATAAAAATAATACCTTATGATTTTACTTAATTTGTAAATCAGTTTCAATATAATGTCTAGCTGACATATTTCTAAGATAAAATATTTCAAATATATCAGAAATAGAAGTCCCGATATTCCATCATTTAGTGATAAGACTTGAATGAAAAACACAGGTAAGATTGCATTAATAAATTTAGGTTTTTTTCCTTTATATTAGGGAAAGTTTTAATGCATGGTGATTCTGCTTTTGCAAAACTGTAGCATTTCTTAATTAAAAATAATGAATAATCAGGATTGCATTGGAATACTATCTTTGTTTAGAATCTTAGATATTCAAGACATGAGTCACTTAGAAGAAATATTATGTACTTGAGAAACCCAAGTGCTTTCTAGAAAAATATGGTGGGCCTAATGTATTTTTATTTAAGACTTTAAACATTGAAAATATCAGCTTACATGGAAAATATGACACTAAAATTATAGAATTCTTAATATATAGTCATAGAGCACATAACATTTTCACTGTTAAATTAACAAAATCATAAGATGTAACACTATGATCAAATATCTCAAAATTATCAGCTTAAATCTATTGTAATCATTATAGAAAATAATACAGCAATAGCCATTTCTAAATTTAAGTATGGTGAGTTGATTTTACCAAATAATTCAACTTCTGGGGAAATTTTAAAATAACGATAAAAGCTTTGAGTGGATTCCAAATATACTTTTCCAAAGTTTGTAGATCAACATTCATATAAAAATTGCATGCAAACAATAAATAATATGTAAATTTTACTAAGATGCAAATTTAATATGATCTCAATAAATCATATATGTTGCTATTAAATTTAAATATCCTATGGAAAATGGCAAATAATTCCAAAATATGTCATTATGAAAGAAAAGAATCTATTAACTTATCATTAGTCAGGACTGAATAATACTATCACCCTGAAACTATGTTAAGAAGTTATGAGTAATAAAATTTGTCTTCAAGAATGCTGCTGTGTAATAGCTCATTCTTACAATTTGTTAGGTTTTCAGTTGAACCTTTGGGATACATTTAATAATTTCTGATGTAGAGAAAAAAATTAAAATTTTATTTTGAAAAAAATGTATTAAATTAGCAAGTTTTATATCTGGAAAATTGTGGAGCAAGTCCCAATCAAAAACAACCTGAGAGTTGCTACTTTCAAATTTATGAAATATATAAATACGGGACTTAACTCTCAGTATGAAGTTGCTAAATGAAAACATCAGGTCTGATTAGGAGTTTCCGAGGATGACTGTCCTCTATCTACTTTTGTGCCAGTTTTTGGAAGTTTAGAAGATTGCTGACACAGGTCCTGGAGAGAACACAAACCTATGTTTAAGTCCAGTGTAGTTAAGCTAACCAGTAACACTTTCAGATAGGACCCAACTTATTCTTAAGACTATCACAGATTTGGAGCACCTGGGTTGGTCATCTGGTTGAGAGTCTGCCTTCAGTTCAGCTCATGATCCCAGGGTCCTGGGATTGAGTCCCAGGATTGAGTCCTTGCTCTGCGGGGAGCCTGCTTCTCCCTCTCCCTGCCTCTCCCCCTGCTTGTACTCTCTCTCTCTCTCTCTCTCTCTCTCTCTCTCTCTCTCTCTCTCTCTCTGTGGTAAATAAATAAATAAATAAATAAATAAATAAATAAATAAATGAAATCTTAAAAAGACTATCATAGATTTAATTTAAGCCAGGGGCTTTATAGAAGTCCCCTGAATACTAGGCATCTATTTCTGATGTTCTTTTTTCTGGATCAAGAACCCTGTGCTAAGATCTAAAAACTGGGGCAGGAAAGCTTTGCTATCACAGAGTGGGGTCTTCATAGTGTTCCAACAATTCATAAAGCAAACTTGTTTACCTTCTATACCAAATAGGACCAAAAAAAATTGGGAGAAATGGTGAAGCTTCTTTAAGTGTTTAAATAACCATAAAAATCACAATTTCAAAAAGGTTATGCTACACTTAAAGATATATTTATTCCCTGTAGATGAAAAAGACACTTTTGAAGGAAAGCATAGTGACATCAGAAAGGTAGTATCAAAATATCCTTAATGCCTTCTTGAGCTCCCTCTACTGATTTTTCAACAGTTCTTAACCTGACTGAGATTTTTAACAAAACATATATAACTATCAAGATGTGCAGCACTAGCTTGAGTGCTAGCATCAAGAGCAGTTTTCACAGCTGGGCACAGAATTCTGTCGAGACATTATCAATTAAATTGTATTACTTGTGCACAGACAGGAAAACAAACTCAATGAAAGACTTTCTCCATCCTCAGGCCTCAGTAAGTAAGAAACAGGACACTTGCCCAAAGAAAATAAATATAGATGGCATTTATTTTAAATCTTTGTTGTCATTAATTTTAAATACATACACTTAAAATGCAAAGCATTTCTAGAATTTTTTCTCTTCATTTTAAATTTTTTAGCTCGATAAATTTTGACTTTATGAGAAATCTCACCAAAAGAAGTAATTTAGGCAAAGCATTGCCACAATTTATGCAAGTTCTTTCAAGTCATACTTTTTTTTTGTAGATGTACTAATTTTGAGATCCTGCCAAAGAACTGAGATTTCGTACATCTAATTGTTGCATTTATTTCATAAAGTTGTGGATGTATCTAGATCACATTTCTTTTGCTTTTTCCTTACATGGTCCCATGATGTCACACTTTTTAATAAACACTGTGGTTTCTCAAGCATGTGCACAAACCCAAAAGGCATGCTAAACATTTCTCTTTCCCTAATAATGCCATAGTATCTAGGATAATGAATCACTTGACATAAATACCAGCTCACTGGATGATTGCCTCAAAGGAACATAGATTTTAAAGCCTTTAAGTTTTCTATGGAAGAATGTGAAGTTCTGAACAAATAAACTGTACAATGCACAAAGAGTACAAACCAGTTTTCAGAAATTAGCTTTAAGTCCCAGAATTTGGTTGCAATATCTACTGTTACAGTGTATTTAAAAGTGGAAAGAAAAATTAATCTAAATAACACATTCCAAATACATTGTAGTGCTAAGCAAAGAAAGATGCTAATTTTCACTAACAAGAAAATACAAATTAAAAAAAGAATAATTTTCATCATGATGGGAGCCTTTGGATTTTGACAACAATCTGACATTCAAAAATGGAAGAGATGTGCTAAAGAACACATATAAATGGCCAACAGTACATGAAAAGTTGTTCAACATCACTAATCATCAAGGAAATGCAGATTGAAACTACTATGAGCTATCACCTCACACCTGTTAGGAGGTCTATTATCAAAAAAGACAAACAAACAAACAAAAAAACAAAGAACAAAAACCCTGTGCATTGTTGGCAAAAATGTAAAATGGTACAGGCACTATGGAAAACAGTATGGACATTTCTTAAAAGGTTAAAATAGAATTATCATATGATCTACTTATCCAATTATTTCTGGTTATTTATCCAAAAAATTAAAAGCAGGATCTCAAAGAGATATCTGCATCCTCACATTCACTGCAGCATTATTCACGATATCCATAAGTAATGTCATTTTATCAGAAACTACTTAATGGGTACCACAGAATACCAGAGTTGGCACCCAAGATAAACCCTACCTTAGATACCACTTTTATTCCTTAGTAATCATTTACTTGTTTTACTTTTGATCACTAACAGACATGATCTTCTGTCTACATTAGTCTGCTTATTGTCTGTCTTTCCACAGAATGAGTAGGGTGGGAACTTTCTATCATTCTCACTCAACCCCCAGCACCCAAAAGGACACCTGAAACACAGCAGGCACTTAATCGGTATTTATTGAAATGATTATTTTATATTAAATATAATATTAATGTTTTTAAGAAAATTATTGTTTATTAAAATTAAAAATTGAATTTATATACTAGCTATTTTTTTAGCTTTGGTCAAGATAAATTACAATAATTGTATGTAAACTCTAAAAGATGTAAGTGCAATAAAAGTTTTTTGTATAACAAATGTTAGTAAAAGTAATTGTCTAAATATTAACCAATTTTAGACCAATTAAACAAGAACAAAATTATTAGTATCATTAATGTGACATTCTTTTGAAGATGACATTCTGTTAAAACATAAAGTTTTTTCAAAGTAAATATAAATTTATTGCATTTTTAAAATAACAAATACAAATATCATTTTCACTTTCTATATAATTTCTGTAGAATCTGTAAAGCATATTAAATATAAATCCCTGATTTGCATGGAAAGATTCTATGTTGCATGAAATAAGATAATAATAATAAACCCTTTGTACATTTTTCAATTAGCCAAAGACCAAAAACAAAAAAAAAAGAACAGAATAGATTAACAAAATCTAAAGTCTAAAAACATGAACCAATCCATGAGTATGAATTACATGTACAAAACATAATAGAGGCAAACATAAAGAATAAACTTCAATGAGGATTATATAATATGTAAATGAAGTAATTTTAAACCACGAAGTTTTGCACACTTGGGAGGAATTCCTAGGGTTCTGCCTTTAAAAAGAGCTTAAGATTAATTAGGAAGAACAACCTAAGACACATTAAAAAAATCCAAAAGCCACACCATGCTGTTCAGTGCGTAGTTCAGGTCATAAATGCTGGACATTAGTGGCACAACAGCCATGGAGAAAGATTCTAAGGTTCAAGCAGAACTTGAGTCAGGTATAGGAGGCAGAATTCTTACACGCATACCAATGACCCACAATCTTGTATAATCCCTTCACCTTGTGCGGAGGCAGAACCTTTAACTTGCTTTTGGCCAATAGAATATGACAAAGGTGATATGGTGTTTTCGTGGTTATTACATTATACAGAAAGGAGGAGAGATTTTTTAAGACATAATCAAGGTTCCAAGTCAGTTAACCTTATGTTATCAATAAGGAGATTATTCTAGTTGGACCCGACCTCATGAGGTGGGCCCTTTAAAAGCAGATTTATAGGTCAGAAACGGAAGGAATCAGTGAAATTCTTATCTGGCCTTGACAAAACAAACTTCCATGAGTTCTGAGTTGAGAAGAAAGAAAGAAAGAAAGAAAGAAAGAAAGAAAGAAAGAAAGAAAGAAAGAAAGAAAGAAAAAGACGGAGGAAGGGAAGAAGGGAGGAAAAAGGGGGGANAAGAAAGAAAGAAAGAAAGAAAGAAAGAAAGAAAAAGAAAGAAAAAGAAAGAAAGAAAGAAAAAGACGGAGGAAGGGAAGAAGGGAGGAAAAAGGGGGGGAAAATCTTGCAAACAGTGATCTCGGAAGGGGAAATTGGGTCTCAAAATAAGAGCCCACTCCTGGCTGAAAACCTGATGTGTGATTCTAAGCAGAGGACCCAGCTAGTCTGTACCCAGACTTGTGACTCATGGAAACAGTGAGATAATAAATGTTTAAACCACTGAGATTATGAAAGTTTTTATACATAGAAAAAAAATACATACATGTGAAAAAATACATATTTTGGTGATAACCAAGGTGACGCTGACATGACATTAATTGCAACAAAAACTGGGGCCTCTGAAAAGCACATATGAGCACAATGTGCTCTTATACTATGAAAAAAACTTGGCTGAAAATAGAACAGTGAGATGTAGGTGGAGATTCTTGAACACACAACAGTCCAGACAGGACACTGGCTTTGTACAGAGGGAAGGAATCATACTTTATATTTTGATCCATCTCTCTTTTACATATGTGGATTGCGCACATGAGAAAATTGAAAATCAGATTGATTACTCACAGGCTATAGAAACAATAACAACAACAAGTAGAGAATTTCAACTTAATAAAGTAGAGATCTACTGGTGATTTCTGAAGAACACGGTGATATTTAAAGCTTACTTTAACTGAGAGGAATCTACAAAAGGAATGAATTCTGTATCAGCAGAGGATAATGATGATGATCAGGCAGCTGGTTTCAGACTGAGTTTGGTCTGAGTCCCAACTCTGTTGGCAACGTAACTCTTTAAGCTTTGGTCTTTCACTATCTGCCTCATAGGGTATTGTGCATATAGAACGTAATGATGCTTGTATATACTTAACATATTATATGACACACTATGAATTACCAAAAAATTTACTTGCTATTAATATCATCCATTATTATCACTGCAGGAAGAAATAAGAATCAGGGAGATCAATGTAGAAAGTGTCAAAAATAATTCCTATTGAGATGGGATAGTGTGGGTCAAGGTAAAAGTGTTAAGATGAGGGAGTGAGAAATAGGGATTAGATAAAGTTATATAAAAAAGGGAAGAATGTCAAAACTTGGGGAGTCCCTGCATATAGTATAGTGAGAATGATGTAAGTTTAAAACAGCTCTGAGTTTTTCAGACCTAGGTGAATAGGAAAGTGTGTCATTAACCAACAGGCAAAAAAAAAAAAAATAGGATGAGAGATCATGTTAGGGATGAGATGAGTTCATGGTGCTTGTGCTGTCACCATGAAATCAGAGTTAAAATGTTCAGCAGACCTTTGTAAATACATTAATGGAGTTCAAATCTGGGCCAGAGCTATATATTTGGAAAATATCTGTGAAGAGAGAATAATTGTAACTGTTGGAGTGAACAGACTTCCTGCAGGGCTCCACAGAGAATAAGGAACAGAGAGTCAAATGAATAGTATACAAAATGGTGCAGAAATGTCAAGATTAAAAACTTTTATACCAGGCTTCATTTCAAAAGTAAAACACCAACATTGCTACCTGATATGTAAAATACTTAATAAAAACCCTATCATCTTTCATGTTTAAGTTAATTTCCTCTCTCTCCTTTTCTATTTCCTTTGGGATCCACTTAATAAGGACAACCCAAAACTTGGATAATGAGGATTCACTAGGGAATCTGATGCAACTCTGTGGCTCACCTGGGAAGTGTGTTATAATTACGGCCAGCAGTACTCACCTCTTCGCCTACTCAGTGAGCTTAATCCTATATGAAAACAAAGAGCATCAACTAGAAGTTAATATTTCCCTTCATACCTCAAATAGGATTAAAAAAACAATAAATGAAGTATTTAACGTTTCCTAAGTGTTCAAGAACCCACTTGAGATGACCTCTTTTTGTATTGTGCTTCAAAACTACTAAATTTTATTTTGATTGCTTTATTTCATCTCACAGTCCATTTAAAATATTAATTGCTAACCAGTCTGAAGGTTTAAATAAGACTAGTGGTTGATAACACAAGTGGTAATTGCTTGAAGTGGGCTGAAGTTCAAAATGTCTTTGTATTTGATATTCAGTGGGACTTTTTAGGGGGGGAAACCTAAAACTCTTAGGATACATTAACTACTGTATTCTACTGTTCTTATTCTATTTAACATAGAAAGGAAAATATTGTCTGTCCCTACTGTTATTAATGGTCAATGAGATCAAATAACGTAGCATCTTTCTAATATTAAATACAAAGGAAAAACTTCTTAAAAGAATAAATACCAAACAATAAATGCCATCAAATCATTTCCATATAACTTAATAATTAAGGGGAAGTCTTGGGGAAAGAGGGTAAAAAAGGATTCACATTTAGAAAAGAAAGTCTCACTGAAAATGCATAGTTTTAAATAGGACATACCCAGTTGAATATTTGACCTAAACAGAGATGCTAGAAGTTCACAGTGTAGCTGTAAGAGTGATGAGCTGGGTATGATTGTCTAATCCACATATTCCTAGTTGTGTGATCACAGGCTGGAGAGGTGTGCAATTTTGTTCTGAGTGTCTACTTTTTCATATCTCCAATGAGGACAGTATGAATTTTTTACAGTTATACAAATGTTAGACTTAATGTAAATAAAATGGCCTAATATGAGTAAAATATGTATGTATGTATATGTGAATAAAATATATGTACATGTATTAACACTTTGAATGGTTATCTCTTTCTGTCTTCTTCTTCTTGTATAAACAAGGCTCCAGGCTCAAAGACTTTATGCGCAAGTATCAATAGGTAATTTACTGTGAGACAGCAAATGTGTTTATTAGTAGCAAATCATTCTCTTTCTTTCTTTGAAAAGATGAATGGGACCCCCCCTCCTTAATCCTAAATGAGGGAGTTCAGAGTCTGGTTGACATTAGGATCGCAGCAATTACCATAGTGTTGAGAAAAGGGAGCACATACCTACAGAGTATATAGGGGCATTTGCCACTTCATGTCAGTAAAAAACTTTGCTTTGAGGGTTGTAGAAATTATAAAAAATAAAGCCTTGATGGTCATTAGAACACTACCTAATGTGTTTTGTGGAAGTAGTCCAATCATGAAAGGCAAATTATTTCCATTGCATCATCATCTTTGGGGAATGTAGTTTCAGGCTTGTATGTTTTAATTGCTACCTCAGTGCTACTTATACAGAAAAAAATATATCACTAAAGTAAGTTTCTCTTAGCTGTCAATTACAATGGATATATTTACATAAAACTGAACAAGAAAAGTATTTTCTGGGCGCCTGGGTGGCTCAGTGGGTTAAAGCCTCTGCTTTCGGCCCAGGTCATGATCTCAGGGTCCTGGGATCGAGGCCCGCATCGGGCTCTCTGCTTGGCAGGGAGCCTGCTTCCCCCTCTCTCTCTGCCTGCCTCTCTGCCTCCTTGTGATCTCTCTCCCGCTGTGAAATAAATAAATAAAATCTTTAAAAAAAAAAAAAAAAAAAAAAAAAAAAAAGAAAAGTATTTTCAAATCTTTTGCATTGTGTTTTAGAGTTCATAGCAGTGCTATGAACCAGTTATGAGTTCTCTGTATTGACATGCAAATGAACTCACTAAGCAACTACTTTGCTTTAGAGATATACATAATTTGATACCAAAAGCCACATTAAATTAATATTAATTATTTGGTTTTAAAGCAAGAAAGTTCAGAGTTAAGCTGCTCTTCTTCCCACATTTTACCACATCTATGCATGAAAACACTGATATATAAAGAATCAAAGTATCTTAGGTATAGGGATATCCAGGCTGTATCCCTTAGAAGTGCATGGCTTCTTACCTAAAAATATATATGAAGTAAACCTGATGTATCTCTTTTAGAGATAGAAACTTTCAAATCCTTTATCAGCACTCATTTTTACAGAATCAATGTGGTACTAAACTCTTCATTATGTACACATCCATTCTGCTGCTTATTTCTGGAAAATTTTCATTTCCAATTGTCCCTTCCCTTGCCAATCACAGCATGAGAGCTTATGAATGACATTTTCATGGCAAAAAATTGGTGTGTGCTAAAGCATAACAGCCTAAATAAAAATAACAATAACAAAAGACACATTTGCCACTTAAAATTATATATTGCATTACAGCTTGTTATGTAAATTATTTTTGTATTAAGTAGCATTTCTTGAACTTGCTTGTTCAAGATCATTCCCACTGCAGGTTTGTGGTAGAGTACACCAAGAAATATATATGAATAAACACACACACACATGATGTACACACACACACTCATTATATCATGCACTTATTATTTAATTCTTTCTCTAAAAAGACCCATATTAAGACTCATTGGAATTCTGAATTTATCAAAAATACTATCTCATCTGTTATAATAATATTAACTTCCTCAAAACTAAGGTGATTAAAGCACAAAGGGACCAATTGTTTTGTTGTGTGATGTGGTAACCAATTTAATGGGAAAATTAGGATTTTCCACAAGGGACCTTACAGTTCACCTTAAGTAGACTATGCCCAAAGGACACTGGAGGTGTTGAAGCAGAAGATGATTAAGTCTGTTTGGTAAGATAATTGGTCACATGGCTGTTACAGTAATGTTAACAACAGGAAGTATTGTTTCTGGCTTATTAGTTCACAATAGTGTTTAGAACTTTATAATACATTAAGTAAAAAAATACTAGAGTTAGCATGGGGATTTGGAGCAGAACTGATAGAAATATATTATTGAAAATGTTTTGGTCTCATTGATAAATGAAAGTTAAACATGAAAAATGGCTATTATTCAAGAAAATTCTCAATAAACTATAACTTGCATAATTTCTTAAGTATAATTTAAAAGTTACTTTTAAAAAGTCAATCCCCTGAAACTTTTTAGCACATTTCTGGTTTATTATTATTTTCTTTAATTCTCTATTGTACATGTTAGTAAATAGGTTAAAAAAACAACAACAACAATGTTTTGGGGCTCCTGGGTGGCTCAGTGGGTTAAAGCCTTCAGCTCAGGTCATGATCTCAGGGTCCTGGGATCAAGCCCCGCATCAGGCTCCCTGCTTGGTGGGGAGCCTGCTTTCTCCTCTCTGTCTGCCTGCCTCTCTGCCTACTTGCGATCTCTCTCGGTGTGTCAAATAAATAAAATCTTAAAAAAAAAAAAAGCAATGTGTAGCCTTGATAATAGAAATCCCAATTGTTTCATCTTTGTCTTAAAATTACCAAACATGCATAGTTATTCATCTTATCTATAAGAAAAAAAGACATCTATCCAGCAATATCATTTTTAAAGTTTTGACAAGATCACTGTCCTTTAAGAAACCAAGATGCAATTAAGAAAGACACCTTGAGCATGTCATGTGACATATAATTATATTATTTCAATAATTTTTCTATATACTTGGTAAAACTTCATCATCTTGGAGTAAAAAGTGCTGCATATATTTGTAGTAACTATGCAATGAAATGAATTCACGCTTTAGCAGGCTATCTGTTGTGCTATTGAGTATTCCTTTGAATTTTACATGGACAAGTTGTACCTCCAAAATATAGTCATATTTTGTGTAGCAAACAATTTATGAAGGGTCACCACATTTGAATATTTTTAATGGGTGTCTTCAAAGTTGGCAATTTTATTTGTTTACAGTAAGAATCATATTCTGTATCCAAACAGTATCCCCTATGTGCTAAGTTTGGGTTTATCATGGTCATCTAATTATCTAATTTTACCTTATCTCAGAACTAAGATATAAAAGCTAATAATGTAAAAAAATCATGAAAAATGTTTCTATTATTTTAAATTTGCAATCTCACTGAATCTACTTAACTAGTTTCGTGATTGCCAATAGCGTATTTTGATTTTAGTGCTTCACCATCTCACTGTGACAACACTAAACTTCATCTGAAAGAATTCCAGATACTGGTAGTTCAGGGGAACTGTTTATACTCAACTGAAGATATACAGCTTAGAAAACCTTATGCAAAAAGAAGTCAATGAGATACTGAAATACATTTAGGTGAGCATAGTGTTTATTTCTGTTCTTGCCTTTCCAGTTAAGTTATAAAATTAAAAATATATTGATGTTTCAATAAAGGAAAGAAAACTGAAATTAAAATAAGCCATAATTCTGCTTGAAATTCCATAGTCTGAGTGCTTATACTCATATAATTAAATTTAAAAAGAAAATGTCACAATGTATAGAAGAAAATAATTATTCTAAATTAATTAAAAGGAGGATGCTTGGTAAGAGTTTCATGGCCCAACGTTTCATTTATCCTCCTTTGCTTCTCTACCCCTTCAGTACTTAATTTGTATCAATGTTTAATGTAAGATCACATGACTGACAGGAATCCTACAAAGAACAATCTGCTTAGGGTAAAACATGGGAACAACTTAAGGGGATTCACATTTAGCCTCTAGTGTTTGCAATAATATCCATTTCTTGTAACAATCACTCTCATGTAGGACTGTGCTGTAAATAAAATGAAAAATCTCTATGCAGAAGAACTATTTTAAATCATAAACTTTAAAGCTAAAGTTCATACTTGTTATGTGTAATACATCTAGAGCAGAAATTTTTATGATAATTTAAAATACACAAATATATAAACAAATTAATATAATCTTGAGTTGCTGAAAAACATAGCCCTAGTCAGTTGAATGATACTTATTAAGTCTGAAACAGCTTATATTTTACATGTTCCTGTTAAGATAGGATGTCTAGTTGCAACCTGAACTCTCCCTATAGAGGAGAACCCTCTCCTCTGTATTTTTCCAGCCATAATTTATCCTTAATCTAATGTCACTAAATGACATAAATGAAAATTAATAATTCTATTTATCAAACATCATGCCTGTCAAATAAAGTCATGAATAATAATAAGAAATACACAGAGCACCAGTTAACTTCCATCATTTAATAATTGTTCACTACAAGAAGTACTATTCAGTGGTTTTCTGTACTGAATTCTTTCTTCGTACACACTCAAAACACACTGCCAATTGACAAAAGGAACATAGCTTCAAAAGAAAATCTCCTAAGTAGAGAAAAGCTCTCTGTTAAACATGCAAGAGGTTAAACATTGCTGAAATAGCGAGACATTTTCTCAGCCCACGCTTCCCAGTTCCATTCAATTACCAACAGCAGTAGCGCCTATAATACAAGCTAATACTGTATTATTAAATCAGAGCTTCCCATTTACATCCACCTCTAACCTGAGGGGGTGGGGAGGGGATGACATTTACCAGTCAATAGCAGAACAAACAACCCCCAACTTGGAAATACACATGACCTTGGGGTGTAGAATTCTGAGACTGAGTTTCACAAGTTTTATTTGGATCTACTGCAATACCACACATCTAAATGAACCCAACATAGTATAAATGCTCTTATCCCTCCCACCTCCCCTCCAAAAATTTTAAGAGAGCTCTGTACTTTGCAGCCTATGCTATAGATATCAGAAGTAATCTTGATTAATCAGAGACTAGTCCACTCAAATATTTTTAAAGATTATATTTGTTTTAAACAACTTGTTGGTTGATTTGTTTAATATAATTTACTAATATATTTGGGGGCTTGCATTGAATGTTTCTTGTTTCTCTAGCCATGCTGGAAGTGTTGCTCTACAAATATTTATATTTATAAACCACGATGTAACCTGATGACATTAACTTCACACACACACACACACACACACACACACACACACACACACACACACCGTCAACTTCCCCTCTAGAATTCAGTGCTTAATCACCAATTGATGTTCTTGTAATAATAATAATAGTAGTAATTATTAAGATAATTATTGCAATCACTGCCAAAAGTCCTGTTTCAAATTATAAAAATCACAAGTTGCTTTTAAATTTTTGTATGACACTCTGCATTCCTCCCCCATTTGTAATAATTTATAATATTCTTTTTCTTACCTTATTTTAAGAGTCAAAAAAGTCTCCCAGAAAGATTCCTAAATGGTGTGGGTATATAAATCACAATAATAATAATAGTTTTAAAAAACCTAAAAGATCGTTTCAGCTGGGAAAAGAGGAAAATAGTTTGGTTTAAAACTATAGAAATCTCCAAAGTCACGCTTGAATGGGCGCCCAGGTGGCAAACAGAGGACTCTCTCCCACGTCCGATACCACACTCCTTTGTCAAGTTGATATGGTCCTGCTGGCGAAGCGGGTCCCGCAGGGCACAGAAGAGTGCAAGAGGGCGTTGCCTCGAGGTGCCAGAGCAACCCGTCCGCTCGCGTCCCAGGTTCAGCACCGACAGCACAGTGGACAGCACCAGCTCCTCTCACCTCCAGTTTGTCTCAGTCACTGAACCAGGCTGATTCTCGCGCCTCCTCCCACAGCAAAAGCTGCTGCCACTCAACCCGGGCGTGCCCCGCCCCCATCATCTGACGTAACTATTTTGCATATCAGCTCCCTGAGAGGTGCGGGGCCGCCCGTTTGACGGGGCTTCTGCTAGGGTCAGCTGAGGCAATCAAGGTGACAAAATCCAGACTATTGACCAACGCTGGCTTCACTGGACTTCACGATCGGCCCTGAAGAAACTGCTTTTGGCGTGGCCTGAGGCTTTGCCTTCGCTGGGACTGCCGTTTCTGTGTGCTCTAAAGATCGCTGCTGGCCCAGCTCTGGCAGAAAGAAGGGGCGGAGGATAGGGGCAAAGGAGCACCGAGAGCAGAGGCTGGGGAGGCGGGTGGAGAAGGGACTGGGGATTGGAATGAATCCATCCAAACACGCCAAAAAAAAAAAAAAAAAAATCCCCGCTCCTTCTGATCTGTCTGGCCAAACTTTCCTCCTGCTCCCTGCCATTTGTTTACTGGAAAGGACGGGTTTGGAGTTCCGTTCCCTTTCCTCGGTTCACGGAGCTGCTAGAGGGAGTCGCTGCCGCAGAAACTTGTCCTGAAAAAAAAAAAATTGCTCTGAGCACTGGGAGAAAATGTGAAAGCTGGCAATACTTATCATCATTCGTAAACAATTTTTTTTCTTCTTTTTTTATGTGAATGCTGTATAGTATATATCAAGAATTCGGGCGTTCTTATAAAATCTACGGAATCTTACCTCTTCATTCTTATGATTTAAATACATCGTCAAGCTATGTGAAGTTGGAGATTCCAGGGTTTAAAAAAAAATCATTTAATAACGAAAGTTCTCAGCTTCAACTTCCACTGCCAAAATCCTGAAGGTTATGTAATATTTATTATGTCTAATATATCAATTGTTCTATGAAAGATGGGGTATGCTGGAAGCATTTCATAGCCTTTAGCAATCCTCTCAGTTTATGTGATGTTTCTGGTTCCTGTGAGGCTCTAAGGACCTTGACAGCAAGAGAAAGGGGGGCCGCCAAGCCAGATTCCTGACTGCTTAAACTTGTAAACAAACACTTTTAGTGAACTGAAGCAATCAATCATCTAGAAAGGTCATTATTCACATCCTGTCCACATGTCCCACCTACAGCCATCAGGACTTACTTGTATAAAGAAATGGGCAACTAAAATTAAGCCCAAATTTTCTTAAGTTGGATAAGAAATATTTTCATAAAGTTTTTTATTCAAGAAATGTCATAGCAATCAATACGTTGTTTTCCATCAAAATACATATACATCCTGATATTCCCAGAGTCTAATATAATTCTGCACTGTATCTGCACATGAGTGTTTTCAGAGACTTTAATGAAATTAGTATACTTGTTTATTTTCCTATCATGAACATAATTAATAAATTTAATTTTCTTCAATATTTAAGAAATTATTTGAGGAAGCACATTTATTGTGTGGGCATATTTACTTAAATTCTTTCCTGAAAGTTAGTTCGCAAAATTGAGGGAAAAAACATGGTAATATTGCTTCTGAGGGACCATCTTTTTTTCCTTTGCATCCACATAAACTTTCCTTTCCAGCTTTATTAAAACATTAGTTTCTTTCCTAAATATTCAGTTTCCTGGGGACTATCTCCCAACATATCTAGGCCATAAAGTCTGCATTCCAGGTAATCTGCAATATTTTATTTTCCTCTGACTGCTATTGATTTTATATAAATATATAAATGACTAGTGCAGTGTCTTTTTGCACTGCTCATTACATACACATACACTCGCACACACACACACATTCCAGAAGTGCTTCAGTTCCCAAAGTGATTTTATAATGGTGTCAGACACCATGGTAGGGCATAAAAGATGACATTTAGGGGCAGATGGGCATTCTACAATTACAATGAAGCCAACTGAATATCCTGTACTTAGGCTGATCAAAGCACACATGCCATGCTTCTTTTAGAAATGTCACATGGCATATTTTGATCTGCTTCATGCCAACATGCCAAAAAGGCAGAGAAGACTTAAAAGTTCACTGTGAAAATAGAGTGCATTGTAAAAATTCTTATAAAATTCCACCAAAGCCTGTGTCATATGCTGTTTAATAGACACTATTTTTCAGTTCACTTCAGTGATCATATTGTTTGGGGCTATGAATTAAATTAAGGCAGGCATAATATTATTCAAAAGCCCAGGGGGATAAAACTAGAAAACAAATATGTTTCAAATGTGAAAAAAAAAAAAAAAAGAAACCATTTTTCTCAGTGTGGTGGGGGGAAGGAAAAAAAAAGAAAGACAGACGTAGAACTGGGAGGACTGAACCTTCCTAAGAGATTCTAGGTTTTGTTCTCTCCTAAATTAGCTGTATGGCCAAAATCAAGTTATTTAAACTGCTACATCACATTCATCATTTGTAAAATTTGAGGATTTTATTGTACTAAATTATCTCTAAAGTCCCTCATATATCTGTCATCCTGTGATTCTACAGAATTTTAAAGCCTTACAAAGTTCTATATTATAGTGATATTGTGATAGAATTCAAGATCTTAAGAACCTTCCCCTTAGGTGGGATAAATTGGCATCTGGTTACAAAGACTGTGAAAATGGTACCTTAGGGTAATTAGCTTGGGAGGAGTGCAAAGAAGATGAGTGACTAGGACAAAGGATGAGGTTAAAAGAACTCAAAAAAATAAATTTTACCTACCCAGAATGAAATTAAGAGAGGACTGAATGGGTCTGTTAAAGTAGTCAGTTATTTTTATATAAGCAATATTACAATATCTTCACATATACTCATACATATAATTACAGTTTAGGATATTTAAAGTAATTGTAAAGCAACAATAAAATGTAATGCATGCAGTAAGTCATTAGGTGGATTTTTAGTTGTAAATTGTCATTCAAAAGATGACTAAAATATTAAGTAAATATGAACAAGGAAAATACTTTTAAAGTTGAATGACCAACATGTACTTAGGAATTTTAATTTAGGTAATTTACATGCACATATTAAAATGTGATACACAGAAATTATGAAGCTCATTGTGTTGTTGTTGCCTTGTGAGTGTGTATTTATACTTATATGAAAGATTTACTTTTAATCATAATGCTTTTTGGTTCTCTATTTTTGGGCTCCTGTAGTGTCATCAAATTTTACAAGCTCCTTTTCAAATTATAATTATTCTAATATATTTGTAGTACATTAGAAATATAAATACTCTAAAGATAATAACTGTGTATGCCTTGTTAATTTCTCTTTTTGCATCAATTGTGGGAAGGTTTGCTGTGAATTAAGAACATGCTTATTTTGAAAAGCCCATATTCACTACTTTATGCTGAATAATTTTCACTCTTAATTTTGGGGGATCAAAATAAAGCAAGGCCAGGAAAAGAAATCAGAACCACAAATGACCAAGCCTTCCTTAATTAAAAAGAGTCATAAAATTATATCATAAGCACAAAATGTATCTATCTTAGAGATTTCAACTCTCTTGCAATGTAAGCTTCCATAAAATTGTGCTTTCTTCCTGATACATTATATGCACATAGTGTTTTTAAAGCATGAAAACTGCACATAACAATTGTTCTTAGGAAAAAATAATTCCTGAAATTTATTATATACTTTTGGCTTTTAGCTTTTTAATAGCAATTCCAATAGCAGTGTTTTGCCACATTATTTGAATACATGACACTTGAAAATGTATTTTTCTTCTCTTACTTCTATTTTTTCTTCCTACATCCATTACTTCCTTCCCTTGCTTCTTTCTTAGCTTTACTCTCTTATGACCTTTTCTATCTCTTATTTTAACATTCTGTTAGTAAAATGTTTATCAGTGATACATCTGTTGTGTTATAGGATATTTAAATACAGTATATTATTGAATGGAGTGTTGATACAATGTTTTTATATCTATACAGCTAAGGCAGAATTTCCATCTTAAATGCACTTTATGTGTATGTGAGGGGACATGCACTGAAGAGGATTTTCAAATATATTTTCTTTAAAATATGTACATAAGCTTTAAGATGTAAGAATCCAAATCTCAATTCTAATATAAAAAGTTACAGACTGAAGAACACTATTGAGTTAAACACACACACACATTTTTTACCTCAGTGGTATTTGCAATCAACTACATGTTTTCATGAGACTTTATTAGCTTAATTTTTAAGAATTTCAGTATATGTTGCAAATTCAGATTATGTTTATTTTTTTGTCTCAATTCTATTATAGTACAGACATTGTGTTGGTTTCACATAAGAGATTATTACATTTAGGTTGAATAGTATGAAAGTTAGTTCTTTTCTTATTATTTACTTAACACACAGGAAAACACACAAAAATAAGACTATTTTTACAAGTTTTAATCATGAGTCTACCATCAAAATGGTACATTTCATAAAGGATTAAGGTCACTTTACAGAAATACCACTCTAAAACTTGGACATAACTCTTTATTCTATACCTCGAATTCTCACATCAATGCATATTTCAACTCTTTAATTCCTATGTAAATGGAATTTTCAAATTCCATGAGAACCTTGGCGAATGTATAATATGAACAAAAGTTCAAAAAATTTGTTGATGTTAATCTGTATTGAGGTAATATTAAACAGAGAAAGAATAGAATTTTTTCAAGAAATGCTGCCTAACTTGAAAGCTAAAATCTACAGCATTTAACAGAGCAGTTTGGTTGGATTTTTTAGATTTGTTCATTATCATCAATAATTTGGGGCTTATTATCATCACTAATTATCATTAATAATGAGTCAAATCAAATTCTGAATTAGAATTCAGAATTAAGTACTTATGGGCCATTCAAAGGACCACTGTAGACTATAACAAATGGTATGTACTATGGCTACCAAGTGTGGAAAGACCTGTAAATATAATATTTTTCTTACGATAAACATGGATCCTTAACTTGGTAAGTTTTATCATCTACATTGAAAGGAAAAAAATAAAGCTGCCTCGTTACATAAGCATATCAAGGGAAATGAAAAACAATAGATTTACCAGACTCCTGTTTGTGTTACCTACTCTAGTTTTTGAGTTTTCATGTACTTTTATATTCCTCATCTAATAACTCTTTTTAGATATACTCTCTATGACTTCCAAATGATACAACTAAGAATTTCCCCCAGAGCTATATTTTGCGTTTCTTATTTTGGCTTGGTAAAGAATATTTACTTTTTCTGTCCTAGCCTGAAAACAATGGGAATAACTTGCCTATAAGAACTGTCATCTACCAATATGTCCATGCACAGAATTCTCAGGATCATAGGGATGGGGCCAGAATATGTTGCTCTGTAAAAGAGAGGACCAGATGAAATGAAGAATTAAGAAAATATTTTTAAAGTAAGTGTAATTAAATAAATTAAAAATTGTTTTTATATTGCCACTTGTCTATACAATTTAGGATAGCCTCATTAGGAAGATGGCAGATATGGACAGAAGCCTAGACAAAAATAATTGGATTAATAGGAAAAAAAATCTGGGAATTTTTTTTTTACAAACTGAAGGTGAAAAACACAACAGAAAGGTAAGAGGAAACAACAGAGTTCTATTTTCCCCGATTTATATAATAAAAAATTTAAGTAATCTTTTTTTCTTATGAGTAAGCTTCAATGTTAAAAATATCTAGTTGTAGAGAACTATAAAACACCTTCCATTAATCAACTCAATGCACTCTCTGCTAACAGCTATGTTATAGAAAATAATAGAAATTGTAGTAAAATCTGAAAAATCCAAATGTATCAGCTAATTCATCTGAGCAAATGCTTTACAACTCAACCTAATCTTCTATGATTAAATTAACCTGAGAGTTATAGTTACACACTATAGTGCTGGCAGTATTTATTGAAATTAGAAATCATTAATCTAAGTGGATCAGATGTATCATTGCCTTCACGGTAGTTTTAAAAGCAATTCTAGAAAAGTTTCCTTTTCTTTCCTCTCTTATTTTAATCATCAATGTTTGGGGCAGGTAATTTGAAATTTGGTAATCTTAAGAATCTAGGATCTAAAAGTATTGTACCATTTTACAAGTGTAATGAAAATTGAACTATGAAAATAAAGCGTAAGAAGCATTGATTCTCAAATATGTGATTTTAATTCTTTGAATTCTTGTGTTTAAGAGACCTCTTAGGGCATCTATTGGCCAATGTTAGTATTACAGATGAGAATGAGTAAAGCAGTCTGAACCCTAGAGCTCTGTGTTTCAAAATATCCATTTAAATACACGTTGATAACTTATGATGGGAATGCTCAGTGTTTATTGTTGGACTCAAAGTGTCGTGCAAATACATGAAAACTAATATGGTATAAGAATTAGACTTATAAAACTTTTGTAATGAAGTATTTGCGTTTCAACATTTTCAAAATTTATGTTGTCTCTTTAGAATCTGTATGTCACTGAATTAGATTCCTTCAGTATTTTATTTAAGCTTCTGAGTATTTTAGGAGTGTCCAAATAATTATCTTTTCAAATTTTAACAGGAGCACACACAGTAACATATGTTCTCTTGTTCTTTGAGAGAAGAATGTAAAAAGATAATGAGAATATGGCTATAAGTCTCCAGTTCAGAAAGATTACAATATGTAAGGAAATATACTGTTAGGAAAAAATATATTTATTTGGCCAAATGGAGAAGTAATTTTACCCAAACACTTCCTAGACATTAAGCACAAAAATGAGAAAGAATGGGAAAGGATCTAGATCTTAAGGTCTGGCATCTGGGTGTGTGTGTGTGTGTGTGGTATATAATGTAAATATTTTATATATCAAATAGTGTATAAATTAATGATGTCATAACTAAAATTGTAAGACATAATTAAGAGAGAAATCACAAATATTAGAAGCATATATAAAATATCACAGGTAAAAATAGGTAAAATGCCACATGTAAAAATTGGTGAACCCCGAAAAAGAAGTAAAGAGTTTGGTAAAATGAACAATTACTGTTGATTTTCCTTGTTCTTTTTAGACTTCCCTGTATATAAGATCCTTCCAGAGCATATGAGCCAAAGCAGTGTGCCAGTTCGTTCTCAATAATGGTACTAGCAGGGGGCCTGGGTGGCTCAGTGGGTTAAAACCTCTGCCTTCGGCTCAGGTCATGATCCCAGGGTCCTGGGATTGAGGCCCGCATCCGGCTCTCCGCTCAGCAGGGAGTCTGCTTCCTCCTCTCTCTCTCTCTCTGCCTTCCTCTCTGCCTACTTGTGATCTCTCTGTGTGTGTCAAATAAATAAATAAAATCTTTAGAAAAAAAAAAGAATGGTACTAGCATTGTTTGGGAGGAAATATGCTAGGGACCAAATGGTGATGTATAAATATGTTACTTTTCTTGAAGTCTCATTCCATTAATGTCTATTTCTGTTGTTTATTAACATTACGTAGAAATTATTTGAACTTAAACATTGTCAAAAAAGTTACTTGAAAACAGTCTATGTAACAGATTAGGATTTGGTAATATACTGTTTTGTATTTATTTATTAGTGCTGCTCACTGCATAATCCCAACTTCCCTCCTGTGAATGTGTCTGAACCACACTTTGCGGTCTCCAATGGTCAAATGGAGCCATGTGCCCAATTAGGAGTATAAATGACACATGTCGCTTCTGGGCCGAGAATTTAGCAAGATCCTGCAGAGCTCCTTTTTCTCCGTCAAAGAAATTGGCAACATCTGAGATAAGTGGCTGCTCAGTTAGCCTGGATCCTTAAGGGACACTGTGAACTGAGAAGCATTCGCTGACTGTGATGGTAAATGTTATGTGTCAGCTTGACGGGGGTAAGGGTTGCCCTGATAGCTGATAAGACATTATTTCTATGTGTGCGTGCGTGCGTGTGTGTGTGTGTGTGTGTGTGTGTGTGTGAAGATGTTTCCAGAGGAGATTAGCATTTAAATTGGTAGAATCATCAAAGAAGATCTCCCTTACCAATGTGTATGGGCATCACCCAACTTACTGATAGCATGGATAGAATAAAAAGAAGAAAGGGCAAAATCACTCTCTACTTGAGCTGGGATATCCATCTTATGCCCATCCTGCTTTTGAACTCAAACCAGGATTTACACCACTGTCCTCCCCACAACATTCCGATTCTCAGACTTTTGCACTCAAATTAAGTTATATCAGTAGCTTTCCTGGTTCTCTGCTTTGCAGATAGCAGATCATGAGACTTCTTGTTGTGTGATCCAATTCCTATAATAAATTATCTATCAATCTATCTATTGATCTGTCCAATCCTATTGGTTCTGTTTCTTTGAAGAACCCTGATTAATATATACTGATTCATGATGGGCACGAAACATGAGGAAGAAACAAATCTTGGGTATTTTAGACCCCCAAGATGTGAAATGTGTTTCAGGTCTCTGAGATTTGAGATTTCTGTGTCTGTTACCGCACATAAATAGCTTTAACTAATTAATAAATGACAACAATTGAGTTGATTTTGAAATAGTTATATATACATCAATCCCTCACAACACCTTAGTTACACATAAGCTGACATCTCTAACTTCCTACATGAATGTCACTGATCTCCTCAGATATAGATTTATTTATTCCCTAGGTTTCATATTTATCTAGAATTAGTAGAATAATTCTCATCTTCTGTCTATCCTAAAATAAGTTTAGGTTAAGTGAGAAAAATAAAGTAAACCTGTATTGACTTGAACCAAGTTTCTGATCTAGAAACATTATTCTAGAGCTAATTATTTGACTTCTCTTCTAGACTTTGGAATGGCTCGTGATCTCTCAGTTAAGGATTTCATTTCCACTTACCAACTTTTATCCAAAATAAGAACCAAGCCTCTTCTCTAGTGGTAATTTCCAAGTATCCCTTCAATTATCCATTCAACAAACACAAATCAGTTTTCTACTCTAAAACAAAAGTGCTGGGAGTTAGAGATACAAAAAATAACATATAGTACCATAAACAAGATCCATCTGAGCCATTACACTATAATGTGACAAGTATTAAAATAGCGTAATGTTCCTCATATCAGAGAGATCATATGATAATTGTCTTTCTCTGATTGACTTATTTCGCTCAGCATAATACCCTCCAGTTCCATCCATGTTGTTGCGAATGGCAAGATTTCGTTTCTTTTGATAGCTGCATAATATTCCATTGTATATATATACCACATCTTCTTTATCCATTCATCTGTTGATGGACATCTAGGTTCTTTCCATAGTTTGGCTATTGTGGACATTGCTGCTATAAACATTCGGGTGCACGTGCCCCTGAGGAACACTACCTTTGTGTCTTTAGGATAAATACCCAGTAGTGCGATTGCTGGGTCGTAGGGTAGCTCCATTTTCAACTTTTTGAGGAATCTCCATACTGTTTTCCAGAGTGGCTGCACCAGTTTGCATTCCCACCAACAGTGTAGGAGGGTTCCCNAAAAAAAAAAAAAAAGAAAACTGATGCTCAGAGAGAGTAAGTAGCATGTCCAAAATCACACAGGCAGACATCAGTCACATCAGGTTTCCAAACCAGGTCAAATTCCAAAGCCCATGTCATTTCTACTCTTTCAGGCTGTCTCAAATAAAATCTACTAAACACATATGAAATTAACCTGCCACATTGAATGGGTTTTTCTAATTTTACTGGTCATCTTCTGTCAGGGAAATATTTTAGAGCATCCAAAACCATCAGGAGGAGACTTCCAGTTTCTGGTCCAGAATGTAAGTTGCTTGGAAGTCATCACTCTGTCCTCACAAATAAAAAGTGAACAAACTAAAAAAAAAAATTAAAAAAAAAATAGCGTAATGTGCCTAGAATCATCCCAGTCTAGTGTTAGCCTTACATATATTTCTAAGAGGGACTAAAGTTCTGCCTTTAAAATTTATTCAGAAGTATTGGTTGGTATTGTCCATGACAATGCTCCCAGATATATGGATTTCAAAGTATTGCCTGTCTGTATTATCTATTACTATATTCTCCCCAGCTGACTCAGCAACAGCTAGTTAAATGCATATTATCCTATACTGTCTACCTAAAATTGATGGTGAATGATTTTCTTCTTTGATTCTGTGATTTGACCAAATGGCTCAATCACAGCATTTAAGCATCCTTGCTTTCTGAAGCTAGTGAGCTTACCTAGTTTTGTTAAGTCCCCCTGTTTCCGTCCCAGACTCATACTGGTACTAGTCTTAAATTGTTTGATGAAAATTAACTACTTCATCATGTCCAAGGAATTTCATCTAGAGTGCTAAGAAAATTTATAGGGAAGAAAACTAGCATTAAATCAGAAAATGCTTTGTATCAACTATTGCTATGACCTTTAAATTTGTTATTTCTTTTATAACTCTCTATGGCACTCTGAGTTTATTATTATAATCACCAATTTACAATTGACTGCAGAGAAGTAAATTAATTATTCCATTATTGAAGATCAAGTTAGTGAAACACACCAGAATTAATCCAAGTATAATTCAGAAAATCTTTCCAATTTACCACCATAGTATATTTTCAAAACCCTCAGTATTACAAAATTGTTTTGTTGAGGTATGATTAAAAAGAGTTAGGAGACAAGCACTTACATTTGGAGAAACAAGGGACTGCTCCACAAGTGAGAAAAAGGTATTCCAGGAAGAGGGGGGAAATGCAAAAGAAGAGACGGAGCATGAAAAAAAAAAATGGGCTGGTTGTTTTATGGTTTATAAAATAATCTGGTCTAGAAAAGCATGGGATGCATAAGGGTTATGGAAGAGAATCAAAAAACAAGAAGAGTTTCTTTTTAAAAGTTGTATCCAATTATTATCTCTTTTTCCTCTTCTACTTAATTCTCCAAATACTGCCAGCTTTAAAATGTCTGCTCCATATAGTCCTTGTAAATAGCTTTGGTCAGGACCGTAATAATCCCCTTTTCAATCTCAAGGATATTTTTCCTGTCCTGAGCTCTCAGAATCATTCACTCTGTTGACCCCTCCTGCATTGATATATAGTCTTTATTTGGCTTCTGTGACACTACACCCTCCTGTTTTAATCAAATTGTCTGATTATTTTCAGTTTTGCCTCTTTTTCTTAGCTTTCCTTCTCATGTCCTAACCTTTATTTTTCCTTCTCTCCATCACTCCCCCCCTCCTTCTCCCCTTCTTTTGTCCTTATGACTCCTCCTTTTCTGCCATTCTGAAATGTTGTTTTTCAGGGATCAAATTCTACTCTTTTCAATTATTCTACATATCCTCTGGGGATTCTCCACTCCTTCCACAGCCCTCTACATTTTGTTGACCTGATTCAGGACTCAAAGTCATATGCCTTACTAAACATCTGCAATTAAATACACAGGTAACCTAAAACACAACCCATCCCAAATCCAATTAATTCATCTGTCTCACTGAAAATCTTCTCTTTTTATAATGTTTTTCTTATAGAACAGTACCTCCATTCATCAGAGTTAATACCTCAAAACTTAGTTGCTTAACTTTTGAGTTCTTTGTATCCCAACTTAGATGTCACCTTCTTCAGAAAGAATTCCTAATTCCACTTTTTTTTTTTAAAGATTTTTTATTTATTCATTTGACAGAGAGAGAGATTACAAGTAGGCAGAGAGGCAGGCAGAGAGAGGAGAGAGGAGGAAGCAGGCTCCCTGCTGAGCAGAGAGCCCGATATGGGCCTCGATCCCAGGACCCTGAGATCATGACCTGAGCCGAAAGCAGGGGCTTTAACCCACTGAGCCACCCAGGCGCCCCCTAATTCCACTCTTGACAGTCTTTTTTAAAATTTTATTTCCTCTTTGCAGTCTTTTTTTTTTTTTTTAAGATTTTATTTATTTATTTCACAGAGGGAGAGAGATCACAAGGAGGCAGAGAGGCAGGCAGACAGAGAGAGGGGGGAAGCAGGCTCCCCGCTGAGCAGGGAGCCCGATGCGGGCCTCGATCCCAGGACCCTGAGATCATGACCTGAGCCAAAAGCAGAGGCTTTAACCCACTGAGCCACCCAGGTGCCCTCCTCTTTGCAGTCTTTATCAGGCATCCCAACATGATGGTTAACTGCATCTTTAATTTCCTCAAAATTAGTGTTTTATTACATTACATGTAATTACATATTTAAGCATGTATCCTGTTTTGTATGCAAATCTCATGAAATATTTCAATATGGGATTTCTAATCTTAGCCCATACCTGGCTCATAGTATAGAATCAATACTTAACATGTTTAATTCTATAAGTCCAGGAATTTGAGAGTTTCCAAATTTCTTTTTTTTTTTTAAGACTTTATTTATTTCACACAGAGAGAGAGATCACAAGTAAGCTGAGAGGCAGGCAGAGAGAGAGGAGGAGGCAGGCTCCCTGCTGAGCAGAGAGCCCTATGCGGGCCTCGATCCCAGGACCCTGAGATCATGACCTGAGCCAAAGGCAGAGGCTTTTAACCCACTGAGCCACCCAGATGCCTGAGAGTTTCCAAATTTCTAAATGGTGACCTTTAATAGGGGAATAACAATGTGCACATTGAGAGTGGGCTAGAAGGGCAAAGATAAAATAATAGCCCCATTAAGACTGCAAGAGGGGGGAAAAAAAAAGACTGCAAAGAGTGAAACTAGGAATTCTCCCTGAAGAAAGTGACATCTAAGTTAGGATAGAAGGAACTCAAAAGTTAAGCAACCAGGTTTTGAGGTTTAACTGATGAATGGGGTTGCCATTCAATAAGAAAAGGATCGTAAAACGATAAGATTTCAGTGAGATAGATGAATTTGATTTGAGACATGTTGTGTTTTAGATACCTGTGAATTATTTAATTGCAAATGTTTAGTAAGGCATATGACTCTGAGCCATGAATCATGTAGCTCAAGTAAAAAGATAATAGTTATCATAAAGATAAGAGAGATGACAAAAAAAATCATAATCATGTGTAAACTAAGAACAAGTCAGGGAAAACAGCAATCACCCAGTGAAGTTTCTAAAGAACTGCACAGACTTCATGCAATTTAACTTCAACAAGGTATTATTAATAAAGCTTCACATGGTAACGTTCTTCAAAAAATCAAGAGTTAATGCATTGAAGAAGAAGAAATAAAATAGAACCACCACACCAATAACAACAACAAAAAACCTTTAGAGTTACTATTACTTACTAAATTGAATAAAAACTCCTGGTTTTGCCTTAATACCTCAATTAAAATTATATTAAAATTGGACAGCACAAGTTTCACTGAACTTTGTAAGTTTATTTTGTCACTGGCACACGCCTTAGTCTCACCTACTATCATCCATATTAGATATCATCTATCATTTCCCATTGTCTGGTTGCCTAATTGATCTCTTATTCTCTTAACTCTTTGAAAATATATTTTCCACACAGATTATATATAAGATGTATTTTCTGCAGCTATTTTTAAAAATATGTATGTCACATTAAAATATTATTACAAATATATATGTCACAAGGGACACATATATGTCCCCTCTTTGCTTAAACTAAATTACTAAACATTGTTTCTAGGTCTTTCTACCATTGGCACTCACATCTTTGATGTCAGACTTTACCCCTGCCCTTATCTTCACTGAGTTCCAATCACTGTAGTGATCTTGCTCTTTGAACATGTGAAGCTTATATCCATTTTAGTATCTCCATACTCGATGTTTCCACTTCCCAAATTCTGTTCTCCTAGATTTCCCTATAGCTGAGACCTTAAACTTTAGCTCCGTGAAGTGGCCTTTTCCTGCTGACCAATACTCTACATTACCAACTTTTAACAATTATACTGCTACTTATAGGATGTTTGAATGTTTCATGTTTGAAAATAGATCATTCATTCATTCATTTATTTACTCATTCCTAAATATTATGTTTTCTTTTGCTTGAATGTTCTCTAATTGAGTGTAAAACACAACTTGTTTGTACCTGTATTCTGTGTGCAGAACTGCCTGTATTGTAAGTGTTCAATATATATTTATTGAATAAATGCATTAATATATTTGACAACACATTCACTTACTATACCTTTTAACTTTTTCAAAATCTACCTATTCTTCAAGAATATACTGAATGCTATTTCTTTCACAAAATTTTATCTTATTTGCAAACTGTTTGTGACACTTTCTTCCTTTAGACCACTGTAGACGTCTTTCATGATGCCCATTTTGACTTTATTCAAAGTTTTTGTTTGTTTGTGTTTCTTTTTAAATGCCTCTCTCCAATCACTAGGTAGTGATTACCCTAGGAGGAAAAAACTAGGATTTATAAATTTGCTATCAATAATGTGATGTGAATTTCTGGCTCACAATAAACACACCATCTATAAACGTGTGTATTTTACTTTTCTGTGCTTGTTGTCTATCCCTAAATGAGAATTTGGCCTTCTTTTATTGCTCTATACATCTATATCTCCATCTCCTAGACATAAATTGGCAGGTGGGAAAAGTTCAGTAAATAGCTGCTCAAAAGGGTGCCTGGGTGGCTCAGTGGGTTAAAGCCTCTGCTTTCGGCTCAGGTCATGATCCCAGGGTCCTGGGATCGAGTCCCGCGTCGGGCTCTCTGCTCAGCGGGGAGCCTGCTTCCTCCTCTACCTGTCTCTCTGCCTGCCTCTCTGCCTACTTGTAATCTCTCTCTCTGTGCCAAATAAAATAAATTTAAAAAAATCTTTAAAAATAGCTGCTCAAAGAATAAAAGTCTGAACATTTTCCCACTGAATTCAACATTTCCTAAAATATTATTTTACCTCGTCAATAAGAGTATTAGCATCATCATTTGGTAATTTATTTCAAGAATGTTGTATTTTCTTATAATAGTTTACAATGCTTATTTTACCAATCAATGTCTTAAGATCACTGGAATTTTAATTATGTCTAATTGTTTATTTAACAAATGGTTATTTAATATTCTTTAGGTAGTTTAGAAATAAAAAAATGGCATATCAGTTTCTAAGAACAGTGGATAGAAAATTTATCATCTGAAAGTAAACAATATACAGTTTGATCCTTAAGTTTCAAGTTCCTGACGTTGTCTTAGCTGCCTTATCTAACTCTGCAAAGTATTTTATTGATTCTTAGTCTGTACTTATCCTTGGTAAATGTAGGGGGGAAGGATATAAACCGGGATAACTCAAGTACCTATGCTTCAGACTTAGACTGAAGTACAGAACTTTCAAACTAAATTCACATGGAAACCACTGACAAAAAAATACCTGTTAGTCTTCATGGATATATATTCAGTTCCCCTTTACCATTATTTGGTTAATGACACAACTTATAAGATTGCAAAACATTAATAAAATGTATGCCTAAGTTTTCAGGCAGAAATACAAACCAGTACGATTATATACAGACTGTTTATATGCCCATTTCAAATAATTAAATAGTAATGTTTAGGTTGAGTGATATGCCAACCATGTAATCACTTGAGATTTATTGGTTGAATTTATTGTATTTGTTGAATGGTTTTGCTTAAAAGCAATAGGGAAATTGCAAAACTTCAATCTCTATCAATGTAATATTCCTTCTTGTCAGTTAAAAAGGATAAAAACTGTGCTTAATGAAAGCAACAATCAACAGACAGTGTTTGAGATATTTAAAATATGTATAATCTAGTAATAGAAGAAAACGTGTGGTGAATAGAATATTGTTGCATTATAGGATTTAAATACTATATATAGATTACAGTTATTTTATCTAAAAATAGAGATCAAGCTAATGTAATTTTTATAAAAATAGAAATTTAGAAAAAATACAATATAGGTGTTATACATGAAAACAATTGCATTTAAATTATCCTCAGTGGTGCATATCAATTAGGAATAGCAATACAATGTTATTAAATTGTTTCATAAAACCTGAGCCAAAAAAATTCTTTATTATTATTTATTTTACAGAATATAGCTTAAATTACTGAAAATAGTTCTATGAGGACATTTTATACTGAATAAATAAAAGTGTTCCATTATCCAGTCAAATGTAAGAAAGAAATTAAAAGCTATGAAGAAAAAGAAATAACACATTTTAAAATGAGTCTTGAAGATTAATATGTTCTATTTGCTATGTTTACTATTGAGCATAAAATACCAAGACAAACTAGTAAAGAAAATTTATGAAAGAGCATTAAAGTAATCAGATGCCTTAGACTTAAGCAACAACTCAGTGTATGTGTAATTCAACGTTTCGCTTGGTTATTTATTTATTTTTACTTCAAATCAGGCCCTATTACTGGCACACTGTTTTATACACTTTCTAGGCAAGTGACAAGGTTCACTTAGCTATACAATGCATGTCCTAGAATAATCTTAGGTGACTTCACAGAGCTGCTTCCTCAGTTTGGGTTCACAGACAACCGGCCTTATTACCTACCTTTGTGTTCAATTAATAGTTCCAGTTCCCTTGTTTCATTATCATTTTAACATTTAATCAATCCTAATTAAGCCTGAGCTGGGGATTCTCAACATGCTCCACCTCATCTATTACAGAAGTTCATATTTTTTCCTACAAACGTTCGTTACATTTGCTCCAACCTTAACATTTTCATAAAATACTTTGACAAAGACAGATGACTGGGGAGCAATTCAACTTTAACCATGTTTCAAGTTTATTTCCAAATATGAAATAAAATATTTTAGTTTGCTTCTAAGTTACATTTATGGCTGTAACAAGCTGAAATATACACATGAATTACATTGACTCATTGTCATACAAGTGAGACTAAAATAAGGAAACTGTGGATTTTAGAGGAATAGCTTGATATGAAAGGTAAAGGAAGGGTTTTATTATTTGATTTATTACTGAGTTTTACAGAAATACATTTTGAGCATCTCTTTGGGTCAGGTGCTATAATAGGCCTAGAGTTGCAGTAATGACAAAAGAAAAAAGAGAGTACTCACTCTTATTTTATAGTAGCAAAGAAACTATATCTAAAAATCCATATTATTATAATATTTTATGCTATAGTTATAAGAATTATGAAAAATAGTTGATATAAGCATAAAGAGAAATGGATGATACATTTCAGATAGAATGTCCAAAGTAATCTTCCAAATAAAATAAATATTCGAATCTTAGTAAAGAGGAATTAAAGAGTCCTATAAATATTTGGAGGAAGTTTTCCATGTAGAAGGGATAGCAAGAGCAAAAAAAAAAATGCTAAGGAAAGCTAGTATGGCAAGATTGGATTAAGCTCAGAGAGGTAGGTGGGCAAGCCATGTAGAGCTTTGTGACCTATTATAATTACATTTGGTACTGATTTTTTTTTTTAAGATTTTATATGAAAGTGAGCAAGAGGGCATAAGTCAGGGGGAGGGGCAGAGGGAGAAGCAGACCCCCCGCTGAGCAGGGACACTGATGTGGGGCTTGATCTTGGGATCATGACCAGAGCTGAAGGCAGATGCTTAACTGACTGAGCCACGCAGGTGCCCCTTGGTACTGATTTTAATGGGAAGTCATTGAAAGGTTTTGGGGAGGAAAATCTGGTTAACATCTTAAAATAATTCTCTGATGGTTAAGTGAAGAGTTGTCTTTAAGAGAAGATAACTGTATATAGAGAAAACTGTTAGAAGGCTGTTGCCATATTTCAGGTGAGAAGTGCTTATAGGAAAAGATACCATTAATAATACATTAAAAGGATTATACACCATAACCAAGTAGGATTTATTCCTGGAATATGAGGATGGGTCAACATATAAAAATAAACTAATGTAGTATATTAACAAAATAAAGGACAAAAATCATCTGATCATCCTAATTGATGTAAAAAAATTTTGACAAAATTCAACACCCTTTTGTAATAAAAACTCTCCTGAAACTAGGAATAGAAGAAAACTGCAGCAGTGTAATAAAGGCCATATGTGAAAAGTTCATAGATAACATCATACTCAATGATTAAAGAATGAAAATTTTTCCTCAAAGATCAAGAACAAGGCAAGGATGCCCATTCTTGCCACTTCCATTTAACACAGTACTGGGAGTTCTAGCCAGAGTAATTAGTCAAGAAAAGAAAAAAGAAAATCATCCAAATGGGAAAAGAAATGTAAAAATATCTTCATTTGCAAACGATATAATCTTATATGTAGAAAATCCTGTATTCCACACACATAAACTCTTAGAACTAATAGATAAATACAGAAAAGTTGCAGGATACTAAATCAATAGGCAAAAACAATCTGTGTTTCTATACATTAACAATAAATAATCTGAGAAGAAATTATGAAAACAATCCCTTTGCAATACCACTAAAAACAATAAAATTCTTAGGAATAAATATTGCCAAGGAGGCAAAAGATTTGTGTAGTGAAAACTACAAAAAATTGATGAAAGAAGTTAAAAGATATAAAAATAAATAATACCTTATGTTTGTAACTTGGAGACTTAATTTTGCTAAGATGCCTCTACTACCCAAGAAGATCTACAGATTCAGTACAATCTCTATCAAAATCCCAAAAGAACTTTTTTTAAAGAAATAGAAAAAAATGGTAAAATTTATACAGAAGTTCAAAGGACACTGAATAACCAAAATAATCTTGAAAAAGAAAGGGGCACCTGGGTGGCTCAGTGAGTTAAGCCTCTGCCTTCGGCTCCTGGGATGGAGCCCTGCGCCAGGCTGCCTGCTCAGCAGGAAGCCCAGTTCCTCCTTTCTCTCTACCTGCCTCTCTGCCTACTTGTAATCTCTCTCTCTCTCTCTTCAACTAAATTAAAAAAAAAATCTTTTAAAAAAAATCTTGAGAAAGAAGAACAAACTTGGAGACCTCACATATCCTGAGTTCAAAACATACTGCAAAGTTACACTAATCAAAACAGTGTGATCCTGGCATAAAGACAGAGTACATAGACCAACAGAATACCAGAGGAAGCCCAGAAATAAACTCTCACACAAATGGTCAAATGATTATCAAGGGTTCTATCACACATTGGAAAAGGACAGTCTCTTCAACAAATGGTGTTGAAAAAACAAGAAAACTGGATATCCACATGCCAAAAGGAAAAAAAAAGAAAAGAAAAGTTAAGTTGGACTCTTGTACCATATATAAAAATTAAACGGAAATCAATGAAAAATCTCAGTGTAAGACTACAAAATCTCCTAGAAGAAAACATAAGGGAAAAACTTCATGACACTGGAATTGGCAATGATTAACTGAATATGATAACAAAAACACAGAAAACAAAAGCCAAAATTGACAAATCAAAGTAAATCAAACTTAAAAATTTCTACATATGAAAGAAAACAATCAACTGAATAAAAAGATATATAAAATGAGAGACAATATCTGAAATTCATATATCTGATAAGGGTTTAATATCTAGAAGATAAAAATAACTCCTACTGTTCAACAACAAAAAGCAAAAACTCTATTAAAAATGGTCAAAGGATTTGAATAGATATTTCCCCAAGAAGATATTCAAATGGCCAGCAAGCATATGAAAAGATGCTCACCATCATTGATCATTACAGAAATGCAAATACATACTATAATGAGATATCACATCATACCTGTTAAGACAACCACTATCAAAAACAAACAAAAACAAGACCCAGAAAACAAGTGTTTGCAAGAATGTAAAAAAAAGTTGTGTCCCTTGTTGGAGCCCTCTTGCACAGTCGGTAGGAATGTAAAATGGAACAGCTGCTCTGGAAAACAACTGAGGTCCCTTAACAAATTAAAAATGGAATCACCATATTATTTAGCAATTCCACTTTCAGGTATATGCTCAAAATAATTGAAAGCAAGATCTCTAAGAGTTACTTAACATCCATGTTCACGGCAGTATTGTTCACAATAATCAAGAAATAGAAGCAACTCTGGGGTGCATGGGTAGCTCAGTGGGTTAAGCCTCTGCCTTCAGCTCAGGTCATGATCTCAGGGTCCTGTGATCGAGCCCCGCATTGGGCTTTCTGCTCAGCGGTGGGGAGCCTGCTTCCCTCTCTCCCTCTGCCTGCCTCTCTGCCTACTTGTGATCTCTCTCTCTGTCGAATAAATAAATAAAATCTTAAAAAAAAAGAAAGAGAAGCAACTCTAATTATCAATCAATGAATTGATGGATTAAAAAATGTGTTCTATACATAAAGGAATGTTTTCAGCCGTAAAAGAGAAGGCAGTTCTGTCACATGTTACTTTGTGGATGAATCTTGAGAACATTATGCTAAGTGAACTAAGTCACACAAAACAAACTTAGGATGATTCCACTTATCCGAGGTACCTAAAGTAGTCAAACTTTAGAAACACAACATAGAATGGTGGTTTCCAGTGGCCTGGCTGATGGGGAGATGGGGAATTATTGTTTAATGGATTTAGAGTTCCAGTTTTCCAATGAAAATGTTTTAGAGATCTCTCATACAATATGAAGATAGTTAAGGCTACTACTAAACTGTACACTTGAAAATACTTAAGAAGCCAATTTTTTGTTATATCTTTACCCATAATTTTAAAAAGTTCACCCTCAAATTTATCCCTATCTTTGGAGAGAAAACTATTAGGTTGAAGAAAAAGGAGCCCTTGTATAAGTGGGTGGGAATATCAGTTGTTAACACCCACTGTGGAAAACAGTTTGGGGTTTGGGGTTTTAAATTAAAAAATAGTATTATCAAATGATACAACAATTCCACTCTTGGGTATTTACACAAAGGAAATGAAAACACTAACTTGCAAAGACATAGACACCCCTAATCTTATTGCAGCATTATTTACAGTTGCTAGGATATGGAAGCAACCTGTGTCCATCAATAGATGAGGATAAGAAAGATGTGGCATGGGGACACCTGGGTGGCTCAGTTGGTTAAGCATCTGCCTTTGGCTCAGGTCACGATCCCAGGGTCCTGGGATTGAGTCCCACATCGGACTCCTTGCTCAGCGGGGAGCCTGCTTCTCCCCCTCCCTCTGCCTGCAGCTCCCCCTGCCTGTTCTCTCTTTCTCTGACAAATAAATAAATAAAATATTAAAAAAAAAGATGTGGCATGTACACACACCCATACACACCCACATACTCACCCCCACACCCCACACACAGAAATATTATGTAGTCATAGAAAAGGATGAAATTGTACCATTAGAGACTACATGGATGGATGTAGAGGGTAGTATGCTAGTGAAATAAGTCATACTGAGAAAGACACATACCATACGATTTCACTCATAAGTGTAATCTAAAACCACCACCACAGCAAATGAATAAACAAACAAAACGCAGAATGAGAACTATAAATACAGACAGCAAACTGATGGCTGCTAGTGGTTGGGCAAAATAGGTGAAGAGGAGGGAAAGATACAGTTTCCAGTTATGGAATGAATGTCTCACAAGAATAAAAGACACAGAATATGGAATACAGTTAGTGATATTTTAATAGTGTTGTAAGGAGGCAGATAGTAGTTATACTGTGGTTAGCATAACACAATGTATAAACTTGTTGAATCACTATGTTGTATACCTGAAACTAATGTAACATTGTGTGTCAACTATATTCAAAAAGAAATTTATAATAATAATATATTGTATCTATAAAGGATTAAAATTGTGATTCACATCTAAGTCTGTCTTGATCCAAAAACTAATTTTTATACCCTCCAAGAAGTCCAGGATTACTGGCTGGATCAATGCAATATTTTTTGTTACTCTGTTTTGTTCTGTTTTGTTTCCATGGGTGAGAATAGGGGCAGGGTGGCTTAAGACTGACTTGATTCCAGAGGTTTGTAGGTACTTCTATTGTATCAGAGATTTCCCAGATCCTATTTCTAGATTGTGTGTGTGTGTGTGTGTGTGTATGTGTGTGTTTATTTATTAATAATGAATCACCAGCATACAGATTTGAGGATCACAATAATATTTTTAAAGGTTTTATCTAGTTTATTTGACAGAGAGAGAGAGTGTGCACAGGAGTACAAGCAGGGGTAGTAGCAGACAGATGGAGCAGAAGAGGGAGAAGCAGGCTCCCTGCTGAGCCGAGAGTCAGGTGTGGGGCTGGATCTGGGATCATGACCTGAGCTGAAGGTAGACACTTTTTTTTTTAAGATTTTATTTATTTATTTGACAGAGAGAGACACAGTGAGAGAGGGAACATAAGCAGGAGGAGCGGGGGAGGGAAAAGCCGGCTTCCCTCTGAGCAGGGAGCCCAATGCAGGGCTCAATCCCAGGATCCCGGGATCATGACCTGAGCCAAAGGGAGATGCTGAACGACTGAGCCATCTAGGCGCCTCAGGATCACAGTAATTTTTACCCTCATAAATGGAGGAAGCTGATATCATCAGTTTATTCTCTAACTTTCAGAAAACTGATTCCTAAATAGAGGCCAGTAGCTAAAATACCAGTGGTTCTATAAATGAGGACTTAAGAACTACAGAGGCAACAAAGGAAAGGACATGGCTGGCTGGCTACAGGGAATGCCCACTAAGGTCCAGATTCATTGTGTAGTTTATAATAATCTCTATGATTATTGATGATCATTGCCTAAATGAGAAAATGAATCTTTCATCAATTATGCTTCTCCCTTCCATAGCATAGAATGGCTCAGGTCATGATCTCAGGGTCCTGGGATTGAACCCTGCATCGGGCTATCAGCTCAGTGGGGAGCCTGCTTCCCCCCTCCCCACCCCCCCGCCTGCCTCTCTGCCTACTTGTGATCTCTCTCTGTGAAATAAATAAATAAAATCTTTTTAAAAAATGTAGTCAATCTCAATTATAAGAGCAGGGCAACTCCTGATTTGAGTTACTGGACAATAAAATGCCATGCTTCCCAAGTTTAGCATCATTATCCTCACCTTAAACCCAGTTCATTCACTGAAATTCATTCTTCCCATTGAATTTTTCTCAAGTTAATGTATAAATTCTCTTCTTTTCCATTTTTCCTATTTTATTTTTTCTCTCTTTTTATTCATAATGTTAAAGTTGTATTTCGCTTTTTCTGTAAGCATGCAGTTTTCTGTCTCTGATTCAATCACGACTTCCATGAACTCCTGACCCTCATTGCTTCCTCCCTCTATTTCTCAGGCAGCCTTGTTACCTAGAGCATTTCCCCTCTGCTTTCACACATGCTCATTTTCCTGTTTCCCAGAAGCATGACATTTAAACAAGTGTGCAAAGGAAATGGCAGGATAATGCCTGACATCTTCTAAGAGTTAGGACGTTCCTACAAATCTGTAAACATTTAGGATAAATACAAACCTCCTTTTGTCAGGATTCCAGAAACAGATGAGTAGATTCAGCAAAACAGAACTTAAAGCTAACTACTCTTTTCCTCTTTCTTCTTTTTTATTTTCCAAAATATAAACTAAAAACCAATTTAGCATTTATTTTATTTTTTTAAAGATTTTATTTACTTATTAGAGAGAGAGAGAGGGAGGGGACATGAGGGGGGGGAGAGGCAAAGGGAGAGGGAGAAGCAGGCTTCCCGCTGAGCAGGGAACCTGATGCAGGACTGGATCTCAGGACCCTGAGGTCATGACCTGAGTGAAAGGCAGACACTTAACTGACTGAGTCACCCAGATGCCTCCAATTTAGCATTTATTTTAAAGACATGGAATGTCTTGGAAGAATAATTGTACATTATTTATATATATAACCCCCAAGTCACCTTATTACTAAAAAAAAAAGAGTATCTAATCATTTAGCAGACTGATTTTGTTTTGCCGCCTTCTGCTACTTCTTTTTTACATTAGAATGATACCATTGCCATTTCGATTCCATACACATTTTCATAGGTATCATCACCACTCCCACTCTGTGAAAATGTGACCCCATTTTTCCTTCAACTGTGACAATTTTTCATCATGCAGGAAATATCATGTTCCATTCTAACTCTTGGCATCGCCACTTCTCCCACATTTGTTTGACTACTAGTGCTAATAGTACTAATAGTACTAATACTACTAGTACTGTACTATACAAAAGGCAGCAGTTGCTTAATGTTTGCTAATTGATCAGTTCTCTATTTTAGTGTTTTGCAGTAAATGTCTTAATAATATTTGATGAGAAAGTTATGAGATTATTAAGACTGATATCACATAGATGCCTCACATAAGTCAAAGAGTATATGATCAGGCAAAAAGAGCTGAGTACTGGAAGCTATTTGCTATATCTTCGACTTATAAAAATACATAGAAGCATGGTTTAAAAACATATTTTTTCTCTGTTTCAAAAATTCCACAAGTTTTGTTATGGTAATTTGTAAAATTTCTTAAAGCAAGTTTTATTTAAACCAAAGGGAATGAATCTTGATTTTTTTTTAATACTTGGGTATCTGTAACTGAAATGACTGTGCTCTAAACACGCATTTGCACATAGGAAATAAATATTATACTCTTTTGACATTCCTGATCTGAAAATAGGTAGACATCATACTTCAATAGATGAGATATCATACACTGGATAGCAGCTGTTAATGTTCTTCTGGTAAGAACTCTGTCAGTCAGGAAATCAGGTGGAACTCTCAGATTGGGTAGTTTGAAGAGACTTTAATGTGGGGATTGTTTATAATGCTGAGCCAACAGTGTTCTTGATTCAAATGTATCCTCTAAAAGAAAGATATGTTGGAGTCTTAACTGCTAGTACTTCACAATGTGACCTTATTTGGAGGTAGGGTCTTCATAGAGGTGACCAAGTTAAAAGAAGGTCATTATGCGGTCCTTTATCCAATATGACTCATGTTCTTTTAAAAAGAGGAAACTTGGATACAGAGAAAGACACACAGAGGAAATCACCATGTAAACATAAAGGCAGAGATAGGGGTGATGTATCTACAAGCAAGTTAATGCCAGCAATTGCTAGCAAACCATTAGAAGCATGGAACAGACCATCCCTCACAGCATCAAAAGAAACAGATCCTGTGGATACATTTGTAACAACACTGCCACTGGTCTTAAGGGTTAATTTATCTCAAGCTATTCACTCCTTGCTTGCTGACCTAAGCCCCGTAGTCTATAGCAGAACTAACCTACTGTCCTTGAGATTTTGCAAACCACTGGACCAGATCTGACCACATTCAAAAATAGCCATTATAGATGTTAGCCTGTTTGTTCAGATCATACTGACAAATGATTAAATGTTGACCACCAGCTCCTCCCACATAGGGTCCTCTCCCCATCTCCTCACCTTCCTCTTTAGGAGCTTCCTGCTTCACCTAGACTGGTGGAGATGGTGTTTGGGATGTTGTTCCACCATCTTCCCAGATTGCCGGCTTCCTGAATAAAACCACTTCTCCTTTCCCACAATCATTTGTCTCTCAAGTATTGATTTTCTAGTGGGAAGCCACCACCCAGGTTCAGAACTGAGTTCTCTGTCAGGTAACATCTTGATCTCAGACTTCTAGCCTTCGAACTATGAGACAACACATGTTTGTTTTTTAAGCCATCTTGTAGTTGGTACTTTGTTACAGCAGTCCTAACAAACTAATATAAGTGGTACAGGAGAAGCCTAAGGCATAGTGCTACCTGTGTCACCATTCCCTCATAAACACTTATGGGCTTGAAGGGGCAGGTGAGATGGGAAAGCTACTAGATCTATAAAAAAGAGAGATGATAGAGAGATGCCTGCATTGCAGAAGGTGAGACTTTACTTAGAGAGATGCAGCTAGTCAGGGAAACCCCTCAAACTGGAAAGAAAACTTTAAATTTGTTTGGACTTCTCCATTTCAAGATGTCCTTTTGATACCATCCATTCATTGACCTCAAGGAAAGCCCATTGATGTAATCCACCAAAGTCTCAGGTTCTAGAGGTACAGAGTAGGGCAGAGACAGGGAGTGATGCATCTGGAGAGACAAAGGAAAGATATTCAGCACATACTGAATAGCTTTTAAAGTATGTTTCATTTACTCACTTTTTAGTAAATGTTTACTAAAGTATTATTTAAATGCTTTTTTTAAAGATCCATTTATTTACTTAAGGGGGAGGGACAGAGAGAGAGAGAGAGGGAGAGAAAGTCTTAAGCAAACTCTACACTGAGTGCAGAGCCCCGTGCAGGCTCAATCTCATGACCCTGAGATCACAACCTGAGCCCAAACCAAGAGTAGGACACTTAACCGACTGCGCCACTCAGGAACCCCTAAGATGCTTTTCAGTAAAAGGTGCTATTTTAAAAAAACTCTCTAGGTCTAGGTAATGCCATTTTATCATTAAAGATTCCCACACAAAAAATACTGATCAGAAGACATAGTAATAATCACAGAAGATAGAGAGGAGAAAAATGGCTAGTAACATTCATTGTTAAGAAATTTAAAAAAAAGAATCTGTCTATAATTTAAGCATTTTATACAAATACAGTGAGAAAATACCTATTTTATCTGAAAGTTAAAATTAAATTAAAAGAATATTATTTTGTTATAATCAAAAGACACACATTTTCTTTACAAAATATATATTTACAACATATATATGTATTCACAATAAATATTATGAATATTTATTTATATGTACAAATACATATTTACAACCTATGCACACACATATATATTTATATATATATATATTCAGAAGACNATTTACAACATATATATGTATTCACAATAAATATTATGAATATTTATTTATATGTACAAATACATATTTACAACCTATGCACACACATATATATTTATATATATATTCAGAAGACAATATTTATACAATCCTGGTAGAAGGCTGGGAAATAATTAATTGTAACTATCCAGAGATGACACAGAGATAAAAGACTACATATTGGTGTATCAATATGTATTTAGATGTATAACCAAGGTCTTTCTTNAGGCTGGGAAATAATTAATTGTAACTATCCAGAGATGACACAGAGATAAAAGACTACATATTGGTGTATCAATATGTATTTAGATGTATAACCAAGGTCTTTCAAAGTATAACCAAGCTATATGTGATCAAATACCTACTTATAAAATATTCAACTATAATATNCCCGATGCGGGCCTCGATCCCAGGACCCTGAGATCATGACCTGAGCCGAAAGCAGAGGCTTTAACCCACTGAGCCACCCAGGCGCCCTAACCAAGGTCTTTCAAAGTATAACCAAGCTATATGTGATCAAATATCTACTTATAAAATATTCAACTATAATATTTTAGAAAATCTCTGGCATTCAAGGTCTAAAGTACTGAATTGGTTTAGAGAATCTGTGGGTTCCAAGTACAGTGCACATTAGGGATATAATCTCAATTGTCTGCAGCCACAGAATAGTTTCCAAACTCCCATGAGCAGAGGGCACTTTAGCAAGGTGTATAATCTTTCTACACTTCAGTTTCCTCATCTGTAAAATGGACAAACTGATGATATCTCTTAATGTTACTATGATACAGTAACATTGCATAGCTTGTGTAAATTGCCTAGCACATAACCTGATACATGACAGCACTAGTAGTTATAACAGTGGTGGTAGTATAACTATTTTTACCCACTGCATGGACTAGACATATAAACACTAGCTTATAAACACTGCACTTAAACCTTTTCTTTGGATAGTACATCCATGCATTTCATCCAATGGCAGGCCATTTTTTTTTTTATAGCTACACTGTTCTAAAATAATGACACCACTTAACATCTTGAATGAGCTGTTTCTTCACATAATTTGTCTTTTTCCTTGTACACAGGATTCCTTCATAATTATTTACAGGATTTTTTTCTTCACATCTCTCTATGATCTGCTATAGATATGTGCTTTCTAGGTGATATTCTCTATAAAATCCTCATCTCCTTTTACCTTCTGTTCAAATAACTCAAGTAAATATCCACTATCCTTTTACTTTCAGTCACTTTGTAACCCATTTATAAGTTAAAATTCAAAGGCTTAGAGTACAAGATTTCATTTATTCAAGTTAAATAAGCCCTAGAGATTTACCGTACAGCGTAGAGCCTACAGTTAATAATACTGAATTGTATCTTTTCAATAATACTGAATTGTATATTAAGCATTTTTATTAAGCTTTTTTATCACAAATAATGAAATGGTAAATAGAGAAGGAGGAAACTTTTGGAGGTGATGAATATGTTTATGACATAGATTGTGGTAGCCATTTCACTGGCATATATTAATCTCTAAATTCATTGACTTGTATACATTAATAGATAAAGCTTTTGATATGCCAATTTATGTTCAATAAAGTGGTATAAAAACTGTAGAATCAGATCCATGAAGAAGACAGATATTGGATTTACAATTGTAAAATGCAAAATGCAAAATCATTGCATTCAAAGTAATAAAAGAGCAAATTTAAAACATGAAAAAAAGCCCTAATTGAAACTGATAAATGTAAGTAGGGCTAGTGATGGGTCTATACAAATTCAAAGGAAACACAAATATTGAGAATCCCCCCCAAAAATGAAAATAAATAATGCCAATCACTTGAGTCCATTAAAAAGTCTTCAATCACCTTCATAACCCTCTCTAGGTTTTCACTGACCTCATCAGTACTCTCTAAGAGACATGGTTTTCTTCAGGTATCAAATTTCCAGACAAAATATTTATCTCCTTATTTATAAAGGAATATGATGTTTTATTCCCCGAACCACTTTAAAACTTTATCAATAAACCTGGAACATCACAAATATTTACCTGTTAGTATGATTTCCCTGATTTTTTAATGTAATATAAAGTATATTAGCATCACTTACTTTGAGTACTTGATCATAGTAACCTAGGGCTTCTAACCTCATTATACATAATGTAAATTGAATGGGAAAATATAAGAGACAGGATAACAACTTATAAAATTTACTGTTTGTGCTAGGGAAGCAGGGCTTGCTATACAAGATAATATAGACAAAGGGAAGAAAAATCGATTGTGAAAATATTAGAGAATATGAGTTTTTATGTTAATATAGTTTTTAAACTCAACTGTACACATAAAAGTGACCTATATAGCTAGAAATTCTGCAGACAACTATAAACTGTCATCTTAGTATCTGGAGTGGAATAACTTACAGGAAAACATTAAGTTAGAGAATCTATAATAATTGAAGCAGTCTTCTAAAAAAAAAGATAAAAAGATAAATAAAACTGCTCTTAGGCCAAGAATGCAATCACAATGCCTTCCACATATTAGTGGCATCATATTCCCAGTTACTCAGGATCTGAACCTTGTAATCACTGTTAATTCCTCACTCTTTCTCATAATTAGCACTTAGCATCTGTGTCCTATTTATATTATATCTGCAACATTGCTCCATTCAGTTTGTAATATTAATTATTTCCTTTCCATTTTCCCTGTCCTAATTCAGATTTTCAGAACATTTCCTGAGATGATGGAAGTGGACACCTAATCAGTTTTTCTGCTTCAGGTCTTTCTTCTCTTCATTCGCACGTATACATTTGTTTCAGATTAATCTTTCTGGAGCATAGCCCTCATCATGTCATTATCATGCTAAAAAGCCTGTCATGGTTCCTCATTGCTCCAGTGACTACATAATTTGTCATCCAAACTGGAAGACATTTGAGTGTGAGAGAGGCATGATTAATAATCACCCTCATGCAACAGGTGGAAACCAGGATTGTTCCAGCTGGATGGAGAAGTATGGTCATTCCATCCACTGCCACAAACCACCCATCATTCTCCACAAACTATTTTTCTATTCAAAATTTTCACAACCTTTTCAGACCAGCTGAATTACTTTGTATCCCTACTACTCACCTCAATTTTCACATCAGTGAATTGTGGATTGTTAGCTCCAGGTTTTTGTGAGAATAAAATGAAAGAATATATAAATACATGAAACATACCAGGCATGCAATGTTACCATCCATCTTATTCAGTAAATGTCATTAAAAAACACAGAGGATTCTCAACACAGAATACTGCTAATCAGTGCCATGTAGGAAGTTATACTCCTGTTGACACTATTAAATGATAATTAACTAGTGTGTTTAAAAGAAGTTGAGGGGAGCCTAGATGGCTCAGTCTGTTAAAGGTCTGCCTGAGGCTTAGGTCATGATGTCAGGGCTGTGAGCCTCCTGCTCTGCAGGGTCTGCTTCTCTCTCTCACTTTCCTCTGTGCTCTCACTTTCTCTCTCTCTCTCAAATAAATAAATAAAATCTTTAAAAAATAAAATAAAATAGGTCGAATACATTTCTGTAGAAATTTTTATTATTTGATTTTACTCTTTAACTATGGTAAATCCAAAGCTGGATCAGTAATACTATAATTTTTGGATGCATGCACACATACTCACATTTTAACTCACTGGGTTGTTTTTTTGTTTGTTTGTTTTAATATTGGAATATGCACACATACATTACTGTTTTTAACAATGTATGAATAAAGTAAAAATGTAAATATTCATTCAAATTAAATTATATCATCATGTTTTCCTTAAGAATTTAGAATCTGTGTTTCTAAAAGACTTATCTTTTAATTACCTATGGTACTTGATGCCCCCTTCATCAAACAGTTACAGACATGTTAAATTATATTTTGATTAGGACATTAAAAATAAACACTTGCATACAGGAATATCTCTGGCATATGTCAAAAGGATATTCTGCTATTAATCTTACAATCAATTCATTATTTTGTAAGTAGATTTATTGAAAATAGTCTCCAATGAAATAAATTTGATCTAATTTGAATTATACTTTCAGTGTGTTATGAATCTGGCCTATATTCAGACATCATTTTCTACGGTTAAAAATCAAATTAGTAAGCATCTGTTTCCTATATTTTAATTTATTGAATTAAATGGGTAGTAGTAATGACATTTTTTCATCTCTTATTTCCTTAGTCATTTGATATAATAGAATAAAAATTACTTCTAGTGTCTTATTTTTCTCTTTTCAATTTTTATGTCACTATGTACATATTAATGGATCATTAATTCACAGTGATATAGTTCTATATTTTTGTAGTAAAGAGATTTTCGTATATCTTATTTTTGCTTAATTATTTCAATTATCATTTATATTTCTTTCATATTTATGGTTAGTAAATTATACGATAATAGTTTAAATTTAATAAGACTTATCACACTATTCAGCTGATGATGGACATTCTCCCTCAAATACTCACAACAAATTAGAAATAAGGTATATTTTCTATGTACTAATCTGTGCCAATCTTTAGAACCCACTCAAACAACTGTTTTGCTTCACTAAAGAAAAGTATAATCGGGCGCCTGGGTGGCTCAGTGGGTTAAAGCCTCTGCTTTCGGCTCAGGTCATGATCTCAGCATCCTGGGATCGAGGCCCGCATCGGGCTCTCTGCTCAGCAGGGAGCCTGCTTCCTCCTCTCTCTCTCTCTCTGCCTGCCTCTCTGCCTACTTGTAATCTCTCTCTGTGTGTCAAATAAATAAATAAAATCTTTAAAAAAAAAAAAAAAAAAAGAAAAGTATAATCTTTTGTAACTCCTTGTCAAATCTACTCTAATGTATATGTAGAGCCTTTTTTAATATTTTTGTTTCTGTGATTAATATTTAAAATACTGGAATGTTCTTAACAGTATACAGTTGAGCCATATGAATAACTCACAGTTGGTTTTAAGTGCTATTTGTTGAGAAACTTCTCTTAGTAGCAAAGCAGCTTTAACCCATTCCTCTCTTCATTATCACAAGTTCCAAATCAATGACACCTGAAATATTGATCAGTTCCTTACAGTCATGTAAAAACAATCCAAAATTCCTTGGGGCACCTGGGTGGCTCAGTCTGTTAAGCCTCTTACTCTTGATCTCAGCTCAGGTCTTGATCTTGGGGTCATGAGTTCAACCCTTACAGTGGTCATCATGTTAGATTTGGAGCCTACCTTAAAAAAAAAAATCTAAAATCCTTTGGATCAAACTGTATTCTTTAAATATCTTCATTAAATTAGAGTCAAATTTAGCACAAAAATTGGAATTAGTACAATAAATAGCCCATTACCAACAATTGTATTAGTTGAAATTCTCTACAAGAATTCTCCACTTACATATTTTTTAAGCTAAGAATTCTTAAAGTTTATATTTTCTGAATCAAAGTTTATAATTATTATGGTAAGTATATACAGGATAATACACTCAAAATATAAATCTGAGATTTTATCCAAGTACTTTTTAAACCTCCCCTCTGGTATTCATCAGTTTGTTTTCTATAGTAAGGAATCTGTTTTTTGGCTTGGCACTCTCTGTCCCTCTCTTTTTCTTCCCTTCACTTGTTTGTCTGTTTCTTAAATTCCACAAATGAGTGCATATGGGAAATTTTAAAATCTAATTATTAAAGTAATGATAAGAAGTAGTTAAACCTATTTGGAGATCAAAAGTCACATGGAATGACTTACTTGGAATTTCAAGAATGGCCAAACTTCCTTAGCAAGGGAACATGTGCTGTATACTCTGGCTTCTGTTGTCTTATTCTGGTCACTTAAACAGACCAAATCCCCATCCCTAACCCAATCAAGCATTTTACAGGAATTTACAGTGACTGTTGCAAGATGTCCTTACTGATCAGGTCAATGTGTAGAAACCACATCTCATTCAGATTGTCCCTCTTTTACTTAGGCCGTTAGGGAATTTTAGGTCTACAGCCTGTCTTTGCTGCCTTCATTACAGGTCTGAGGACACTTCGGATATACCATGATGCTCAACAACAAAAATGTCTTTGTAAATAATTTTGGTATTTGATTCCTTTCTCCACAGAGTCTAGAATTTAATAAGAACATGCCAACATTGTGAAAAAAATTGGGCAGCTAGCCAGGACCACCTCACCTGGCCTTCTCAAGTATAGGGCATCAAGAAGGCCCTTTTGGAATTCTGTAAAATAATATTTGGTATATTAGTAGCATTCTAAATTATAGTGATACTTTCTAGGGAAGTATTTTCTAGAAATCCTGTATATTGAAATAAAGGTAACGTTACTAGTTTTCACTACTTCATGTTCAAAAAATAAGTGTGGTGGTACTTTATATATAGACTGGAATAAAGAAAACCAATGTTCTATAGGCAATAATCTATGCAGACACAGGTGGGCCTTGCTACTTTATTTGATATGACTATATTAATATTACTACTAATTTATGAAAAAAGTATTTTTATTTTTTATATGAACATTTCCAATTATAATAAGAAGAAATTTTTGTTATTAGGAGGTAAAGAGAAAAATATTCATGAAGGATATTTTGTTGGTCATGAAGTTTTCCTAAATTAGCATAAGATTCACAACCATTCAACCACAAGTAGTAGCTCCAAAGCTTCCATTTTGGAAAAGAATAAAAGCATTATAAAATCTATTGTTGAGGTTATATTCAAAATTAGCATGAACTGATTTCACTTAATAAGTAATAAAGAAGTCACATTTAATTTTTCATTTGTTTCTTCCATTTGCATTTAAACACTAAACAGTATCCATTATACATCTATATAATAGATTACTGAATTGATATAGATAGATTACTGAATCATAGTTCAGGATTTTGAGGATTTTATGATACATGTTGATTACCTGAAAAGAAATCAAGGCCTTTAAGTGGGCTAATAAAGTTGAGGGCAGTTAGAGATTTTTTTGCTGTCTGAATATCCAGTCTATTACTGAGCTCATTATTACACCTTACCTTTTTTTGCTGAAGTGTCAAAAAATGATATTGCAATTCATTCCTATGTCTACCATATAGTACATTTGTTCATTTTGGAGGTCTCTTTGATGATTTATTGAAATGTTTATAAGTCTTTGTGATCTATCCATCAAGGTGATTAAACTTTTGAATTGTGAACAAAAGTTACTTTGCCTACTTTTTGCTGACACCAAGATATTCCTATTTTGACTTAATGTTTACTTAGGGAGGAATTGTGTCATTGTAGATATGCATTTGTGTGTGCATGGAATCATACCCATGAGGTTGATGCTTCGGCGTTGTACTGAGTAAGAAGGTCATACATTGTATTCAAACATTACCTTTTTGTTAATTCAAACTTCCCTGAAAGCTGGTGTGATCATTTTAATATCTAATATTCAGACGCCAACTCTTGACATTTTCTGTGTGATGAGAACAAATACACCCAGAAGAATTGATAAATCATTTATTAAACAAACATTGAACAAAAGCATTCCCTTTTCTAAGCATTATGCTAAGCTACGAAGATAACATTTTCTTTCAGTAAGATAAAAAAAGAACAATAATAATGCACTATTTTAATGAAATAATGGGAGTCTGCATTTAAACCTAAAAATAACTAACATTTATTTTGTGTGTTTTTTTTTTTTTCTGTGGGTGCTGATCTATCCCTTTGTACAGACGAGGAAGCTGAGGTCAGAGAATATGTTTAATTTGCCTAAGTTTGCACAATGTGGAGCTGAGATTTAGGTCCCTACTCCACACACTACTATTTTAACAAATGGCAAAGAGAAACATAGGTTAATACTATACATTATTATGACCGATTGGATATCAGTCCATAGATAAAGAATCTCAATTGTGTATGGGGTAAATTTAATTAAAATGAATTTAAACACACACAAAAAAATATTAACTACATAATGTCTTTTGACCTATAAAGTTATTGGGGAAATGTATTTTCTAAATTTTTTTCAAATCTGAGTGTCTATCTATATCTATCTATATAGAGATAGCTATAGACATATATAAGACTTTTTTCTCTATTTCTGCTACACAACCCAGAAGTGAGAAGCATCTAGACTCTCTCTCTCTCCAGAATTTGCACAATTGTAGTCTGAAATGCTAAAAATGAAAATGTGTGGCTATTTTAAATGTAATCACTTGTCACTCTATGCTTAATGGCTATGGTTGTTTCTTCTCCTCCTCCTCTTTTCAGTATGATGAAATATTTTAATTCAACTTGGAACATTAAAATATGATTTAATCTTTGGATATTGTCATGTTGCATCATATTTTTGTATGTTGCCAAATTTGATTTGTTATATGGTAAAAAACTCTGTATCTGTATTCATGAGAGGTATCTGTCCTTTTCTTTCCCTGTAATGACTATCCCAGCTTTATTTTTTTAATTTTTTAAAAAGATTTTATTTATTTATTTGACACAGAGAGATCAGGTCACAAGTAAGTTGAGAGGCAGGCAGAGAGAGAGGAGGAAGCAGGCTCCCTGTTGAGCAGAGAGCTGATGCGGGCCTTGATCCCAGGACCCTGAAATCATGACCTGAGCTGAAGGCAGAGGCTTTAACCCACTGAGCCACCCAGGTGCCCTATCCCAGCTTTAAAAAGCGGATGAAGTTGGCTTTATAATTCGAATGAGTTTGGTAGTGTTCTTTTCCTATGAGTTTGTTCAAAGAAATCAACATTTGAATCATCTTAGTCTATGTTTTTTTTTTTTAAAGATTTTTTTTTATTTATTCATTTGACACAGAGAGAGAGATTACAAGTAGGCAGAAAGGCAGACAGAGAGAGAGGAGAGAGGAGGAAGCAGGCTCCCTGCTGAGCAGAGAGCCTGATGTGGGCCTCGATCCCAGGACCCTGGGATCATGACTTGAGCCGAAGGCAGCGGCTTTAACCCACTGAGTCACCCAGGCGCCCTTAGTCTATGGTTTTAATTGTGGGAAATATTTTGAATACAAATTCAATTATTAAATATAGTGCTAATTATATTTTCTGTGACTATTCCCTATTACATTTGCCTACTCTTCCTTTTCAGCATTTACCCAAACTTTTTTTCCCCTCATGATAAAATCTTTGGGGATGGCCTAATTCTTCTGCAGCTTTAAATTATATGTAATAATGAAATCACAATGTAGTCATAGTTTTTGTAACCTCTGATGATGATCTTGATATCTTTAGGACTGGCAAGATATTTTCTGGATATGCTGTAGTACACTAAGGATTTTTCAGTACTTCCTTTTGTAAATCATAATTTCACTTTTTCTCATTTGAATCATGTATTAAGGAATCATGTATTAGGAAGTTAAATAGTTTGTTCAAAAGGAGCAGGAACTTTCTATCAAATTGATACTGGTTTCTTTGGCAAAAATGATATACAAATCATAAATTGGTCAACTCTCTTAGTTCTGATTTTATTTTTCATCTATTCCAAAGAGTGTAGGCAATTTCTCTTCTCTTGTACTACATAGCTTATAATAGGAAATCATTTGGCTTATATATAAATGACAAACTATTACTTAGTTGCAGGTACCAGTGCATTTCTTCTTTTCTCAGGTCCCATAGACTATTGTGTTTTCTCCTTGCAAGAAAACATAAAATTGTAGACACTATTCAAATAATAAATATGTTTTGCCATATCAGATGTAAGCCCCTACTACTTTTCTCAAGTCTTTCTGCATACAAAATAACTTTTTGTTTCAATGTCAAATCATAGTATGCTCCTTTTCTTGAAGGTCTATCAAGTGATGGTTAAATTTAACATAGGTAGTTCCAAAAATAGACAAAATTCATTGAAGACAATGTTAACAGCTCTGGCCAAGATGTTATATGCATAAGCATTTGCAATTGCATTGTGACTGCTGTTTGATTGAGTGTGATTATAAAATTGTAATATACAACCTGATTTTTATCTAGTTTTTCACAATGTGCAAATTTAAAAATTTTCTTGTTTTATAATATTAGCTAAGTTCCTCCCAGCCCAATAGTACTAAAAGTATTAGTAAGAACTGCTACCAGGATCTTATTGAATTCAATGGGAATATGTTTGAGGTTATTGTATTTAATATTTTATTTCCTGTTATTTAGGATAATTAGACTTCATTGTGTGTGATTAGTTTCCTGAATTGATATCTTATTTTAGTTTTATTTTTATTGAAGTGTCTACGTATAACCTGTATTTTGAAGTGTTAAGTGATTCAGTGAGGTTTGTCAAAAATATGTCCACTGCCCCCTTCCATGGATAAATTCCCAAAACCATTTCATTTCTATTCTTTCATTTAATGCTTTGGTATTAATTTCTATATCTCTAAATTGTTATTGAATGAACTCTATACACCCCTACCCCCACACAATTTACAACTCCTTAATGTATTTTAAGTACAATATTCATTAGATCAAATTCAAACTTCACTGATTAAAATAACTTTAGGAACATCAAGATCTCAGAGAGGAAGCCTCTCAGATCTGGGGTTCAGGAAGCTGAGAAAGGAGCACCACCAGCTACTTGAGGCTGGCACTTTTGAAAGATTGTGGGAGCCTTGTTCTTACAAGCCAAATGAAGCTGGATGCTGGGGTGAGCTGGTGGCTCTGGAGGGATGCAGACAAGAACAGAAAAAGATGAAAAGAATGGAAGTTGCTCCTGCATTTCTCCTGCCTCCTAATCTCCATTGTGCCTCGATTTACATAAAAACAGCTGGAACCACCCTGTCTCATCCAACTTCTGCCAGACTGAGCTTCAGTCATCTCATCCGTTAAGAACAATAAATAGCTTTTGCTCACAGGCAGCAGAGGCTGTCACTTCCCCCAAGTGCCAGGAATCTATCCTCAGAGGTAGCAGCTAAATCCTGATTGCCTGGGCCCAGTAGTCCACACATAACTTGCTGAAAAGGCTATAAGTAGAAGATAGAGTAAAAGAGTAAAAACTCCTGCAACCACAAATCCCAAGTATCCCACTACAGTTCCTAACTGTGGCACACCCGTCTGCATGGAGGAGGTTCCTGTTCTCTTTCCGACCTTCAGCTCGTTTATTTTCCCAGCAAATATTATCTGTGGTCATATATCATGCTGAATTTAAACCAAGCCCATTTAAAACAAAGGCATGAAATGTCTTTCACATGCTTGATCCTACTACATTTAAACTGAAACAACTGGTTTTACTAAACAATATTTCTGTATATTGTTTTACAACTCACACATAAAAGGTCTTTTAATACTAAAGGTGTGTATCTTACAAAGTGTTATCAATTACTACATGAGTGCTTTCTATGACTAAGTAGATTTTTGAGAGGAGAAAACAAAAAATGTAATTAGGAATACAAACCTACATGGCCAATGCCTTAAATTGAATTTTTGAGTATGAGCAATATTATTTACTTAATAGTGTATACCCTATTGAAAGATCAATTAAGATTTTAGTGTCAATGCATTTTCACTTATGGAACTAGACTATAAGAAATTTGCCATCGATGTCATCAAAATTTTCCAGTTAATTAATCCATAATAGGCAGTTACAGTCTTAGCCCTAATTCATTTAAAAATACAGATGGTTTTAATTTTTGTGAGTTGAAAAGATACTATTTTAGTTATATTTGACTGATAGTAACTATAGTAATCTTATTACATCAAAAGTGAAGTAACCAAAGAACATATATTAATTATATTCAACTTTTGAAATCACTATTCTGCTCTCTATAACTACACAAGAGCACAAGACACATAGTAGTAATTTCATCAAGATTCTATAAATATCCTGTTTATTAATCCCTATTGGAAACTGCTTATGAAAAATTACATTTTTACTATATCTCATATTCCTTTCTGTTGTACACATTACAGCCAACAATTGGCTTTAAATGACTTTGAGAAGGATGAATTTGAGTTACTACAGTGTATTTAAATAATGCATATCTTCTAACAACACGGTCCAATTTTTAGTTACCATTGAGCAGTACATGTGAGAAACTGAAGTACAAAATTCACTGCCACCTCTTTAGTCCACAAGTCAGTAAGTAAATAATAGATACGCAAAGTGGTATGTGACCACTTATGTCACTGTTCTTTCGAAGTCTAAAAGGAACTGGTCTCTGTGCATGTTAATCAGTTCACACACTGTCAGCAGGGCACATAGCTGGGTTGTCTCTTTCCCTCCCAGTGATAAACACCTGTGACATTTCCTAAAGTGGATGATAAAAAAGGAAACTGGCCCACAAATATGAAAATGCGGCAAAAAAAATGAAAAGGATTAAATCAACCAGAAATAAAATTCACATTAAACACTAATGGAATTATACAAGAAAGAGTGAGGTGTGGGCATGTTGACAATGGCACTCTTCAGGAGACTCTAGATATGCTGCCAGATTGACAAAACAAACTTAGTCAAGCGAACATATGGACATAAATGAGGAACATGATTGTGTTGAAAAGGGTGAAGATGTCCCATAGGGAGTGACACTGGCAAAACTTCACAGTAAAGACACTCTCGCAGGTACTGCATGGCTTTGAAAGCACGTAGGATAAAATGTTTGGAAGCTGATACAAATATAGAAAGGCATATGAAAGATAATTCCTTCATAATTTGTCATATTATGAAAAGAAGGCAAAGTGTTGATGCTATCCTTGGTAAGCTTTTTTTTCTTGGTAAGCTTTTTATTTTTTATTTTATTTATTTATTTTTTAAAGATTTTATTTATTTATATGACAGAGAGAGATTACAAGTAGGCAGAGAGAGAGGAGGAAGCAGGCTCCCTGCCGAGCTGAGAGCCCGATGCGGGCCTCGATCCCAGGACACTGAGATCATGACCTGAGCCGAAGGCAGAGGCTTTAACCCACTGAGCCACCCAGGCACCCTTGGTAAGATTTTTAAAAATAAATATAATACTTTAGTTCTCAATGTTTCTAATGTTTTAAGTTAAAATGAACTAAATAAATAATACTTCATTATTTTTTTAAATTTTTCATTCTCATTTTATCCCTAGTGTCTAGATGGCCAATGCCTGACCTCTAGTTACCTAGCTATACAAAACATGGGTAATGGGGCACCTGGCTGGCTCAGTTGTTGGAGCATGTGACTCTTGACCTTGGGTTTGTATTTTGAGCTACATGTTGGGTATAGAGATTACTTAAAAATAAAATCTTAAAAAAAACACGTTGGGTAATGACATAAGTTCTTAAATATTTTTAAAATACGGGGAAAGGATCATCCGAACTGGTTGACTTAGCAGATGAAGAACCAGTAATTGAGAGATAAAAAGGAAAGTATTAGGTAAAGTGCCATCCAACCTTAGAATAATAAGTTCATGGATTGCTTATGAATTCACTGGAATGTGTGAGTGTGACAGGCCCTGGACAAGACAAAATTTAGTTTGGGAACTGATTATGAGTGGTGAGAGAGGGCGCTATAGACTACTTCACTAACAAAGAGCAACCAGTTTTATTTATTTTTTTTAATTAACATATCATGTATTATTTGTTTCAGGGATACAGGTCTGATTCATCACACAATTCGCAGTGCTCACCATAGCACATGCCCTCCACAATGTCCATCGCCCAGCCACCCCACCCCTCTCTACACTCCTCCAGCAACCCTCAGTGTGTTTCCCGAGATTAAGAGTCTCTCATGACTTTTTTTTACTAAAGGAGCATTCTAAGGTTTGTTATTCAGAAGATAATAAGATTTTCTTTATTTTTCCATCTTAAATTTGAAATGAAAGGGAAGTTAAATTATGCCTGATGTTTCAATTCCATCAGAATACAATGGGAACAGCATGAAATGTAGATTTGTTTTCCAAGTAACGTATAAATGTATAGTAACTAGGTATGTGAATTGGTAGAACAGCTGGAGGAGCAACATCATGTAGTGAAAGGAATATAGTTTTATGCTGTTTAAGATTTCATTTTTTTTTAATTCTAGGTTTGACTCTTTCTATGTGTATTGTCCTAGGATAGTTATGTAAGATCTGTAAACCAGATTTTGTTGATGGCATTACATTCCAAGCTGACAACAGATGTATAACCTTTACTGAATAAATACTTGATAGAATTAGGAAAACCAATCTTTATTTTATCTTTGATTTATAAATAGGACTTTGTTCATCTCACAGATGAAGAATGAAAATTTATTTTCAAGCCATATTCCAAACAATGCTAACCAGAGAAATTTGGGCAGTTAAATTTGTTAGCGCCATTTTAGCATATATATTTATTTTAATGGTGGAATTGTTTATACTTCCTTTGTTGGAATGAGTGATTTTCCTATTTCTTGCAAAATTACATATGCATCCTGGAAATGCCGCAGAGACTGAGTTAAATGACATAGTATCTGCATTTTAACAACACAATCATTAAAATTCAGCCAGCCACATCCCTAAATGTGTGGTGGTTAAACGTCCTCTAACATAATTTAGTATAGTATTTTTTTTCATTTTTCTAGTTTAATTAATACAGACAAATAATCAAAAGTGCTGCAATACCCCATTAATGAACTCAAATATTAATGTCTTTTTCAAAACGGCTTCCACATCTTTTCATCCATAGCATCTCCACTGTTACAATACCGATATATTGCCTTCATTAGTTCATCCTGGCATCATTATAGTAGACCAGACAAAGAGGACTCCCTTGAGTATTGCTGTTCTCCCACTGAACCGCACACCACAGCTACACTAGAATTTCTTAAATGTAATTTTCCACATATCATGTAAAATTTTGGGTGGCTTTGCCTGAAATCTTTATTTTTCTGATGTCCATAAATTATATCACCATTCTTCCTGTGTAATTTCTTATGCTCTTTTACTTCACTAGTTTCTCTTTGTCAAACCTACTGGGTTACTCATTTCAATAATTTATTCTCAGTTCCATTAGTGTTTATTAGGGTTCTATTTGATTATTTTTCACAACTGTCTTACCCTTTTGATACCTATTTCTTTCTTCATTGCACTTTCAAGATTATCTCTCATGTCTCTGAACACATCAAATATTTTTAAGAGACACTTTATTTTTATAAAGTTATTTTAGGTTCATAGCAAAATTGAGAGGAGATTAAAGAGATTTCCAATATTCCCTCTGCCCCTACATTTGCATAGCCTCTCCCAATATCAAAATCCCCAGCTAGAGTGGTAATTTGTAACAACTGGTGACCCTAAAATTACACATCATTAGCAACAGGAGTTTATGGGTTACATTACGTGGATGTTGTACATTCTATAGGTAGGAACAAATTCACATGACATATCTCCACCTTTGTATTATCATAGAGAGTAGTTTCATTGCCCTAAGAATGTTCTGTGCTCTATCTATTCATTCCTCGCCCCAAACCCCTGGCAACCATTGATTTTTTAATTGTCTCCACACTTTAACTATTCAAGAATGTCATAGAGCTGGAATCTTAACAGTATGTAGCCGTTTCAGATTGGCTTCCTTCACTTAATAATATGCATTATTCATTGCATGGATAACAGTCCATTGTCTGGGCACCTGGGTGGCTCTGTGGGTTAAAGCCTCTGCTTTCGGCTCAGGTCATGATCTCAGGGTCCTGGGATTGAGGCCCACATCGGGCTCTCTGCTCGGCAGGGAGCCTGCTTCCTCCTCTCTCTCTGCCTGCCTCTCTGCCTACTTGTGATCTCTCTCTCTGTCAAATAAATAAATAAAATCTTTAAAAAAAAATAGTCCATTGTCTGAATATATCAAGTGTGTGTTTTATATTTTATATAATTTATATACTTATAAAATATATTTTGTATTTAAAATATACTCTATGGGGATCCCTTGGTGGCTCAGTTGGTTAAGCATCAGCCTTTAGCTGAGGTCATGATCCTGGGGTCCTGGGATCGAGTTCCACGTGGGGCTCCTTGCTCAGCAGGGAGCCTGCTTCTCCCACTGCTTGCTGTTCCGCCTGCTTGTGCTCTCTCTTTCTGGTAAGTAAATAAATAAAATCTTAAAAATAATAATAATAAATAAAATAAAATATAATCTATGTATCTGTTGGTTCTCATTTCAAGTGCTTTGTTTCCAAGGTTATTTGCAATTTTTGCATTGTTTTACTTCTTTTTGGTGTTGTGTGTACATCTATCTCTGCCAATTCTTTCAGGCCTATATTTTAAAAGTGTCTAGTTGTATCATAAGCTTTGGATTTACCAACTTGAGGCCACTTTAAATTTCTTCTGCCTTGATATTTCTCAGTGTGATGACTGCATGAGGTCAGATGCTTTTTTTTTCACTTTTCTTTGTATTGCTTGAGTCTTTATTTTGTTTATTTGCTTTTGTTTTCCACCCACTGACAAACAAAGTGGAGGCAGGAAAATATCACCACTATCTCCCTATGCATTGTGCAAAGTTACCTAATACTGCCACTTAAGTTATAAACCTTTATGATACAGGCATATCTCATAGATATTAAGGGTTTCGGACTACCCCAATACACCAAATATTGAAATATAGAGAGTCAAATTAATTTTTGGTTTCCTAGTGCATACAAAATTTGTGTTTACACTATATAAGAATTTATTCAGTACAGAGTAACACTGTATCTTTAAAAACTGCCAATGTACATACCTTAAAAGATATTTTATGTTTAAAAATGCTAACTAACATCTGAGCTTTCAGTGAATCACACCCTTGTTGCTGGTGGAGGAACTTGCCTCAATGCAGATGGCTGTTCACTGCTGACTAATTAGGGTAAGGGTTGTTAGAAAGTCAGGGTAGCTGTGGCAATTTCTTAAAATACAATAATGAAGTTTGTCACACCTACTGACTCTTTCTTTCGTATGTAATTTCTCTGTAGCAAGCAATGGTGTTTGACAGCACTTTACCCACAGTAGATAGAACTTCTTTCAAAATAAGAGTCAAACCTTGCTGCTGTCTTATAAACTAAGTTTGTGCGTTATTCTCAATCCTTTGTTGTCATTTCAATAATCCTCACAAGAGATTCACCAGGGGTAGATTCCATCTCAAAAAACAAAAAACAAACAAACAAACAAAGAAACAAAAGAAAAGAAAAGAAAAACACTTTCTTTGCTCAGCTGTAAGTAACATCTCATTTGCCCAAGTTTAATCATGAGGTTGCAGCAATTCAGTCACATGTTGGAGGTCCACTTTTAATTCTAGTTCTCTTGCCATTCCCACCACCACATCGGCAGTTACTTCTTCCACTGAAGTCTTGAACCACTCAAAGTCATCCATGGGGGTTAGGATCAACTTCTTCAAAACTCTTAAATTGATATTTTGACCACTCCCTATGAATCACAAATGTTCTTAAGGACACCTAGAATGGTGAATTCCTTCCAGAAAGTTCTCAATTTATTTTGCCCAGGTCCATCAGAGGAATCACTATCTATGGCAACTCTAGCCTTATGAAATGTAGGTCTTAAATAATAAGACTTCAAAGTCAAAACTACTCCTAAATCTGTAAGCTACAGAATACATGTCATGGTAGCAGGCATGAAAACAATTTTAATCTCACTTTCCATCTCCATCAGAGCTCTTGGGTGACCAGGTGCATTATCAATAAGCAGTCATATTTTGAAAGGTATCTTTTTTCTGAACAGTAGGTCTCAACAGGATTAAACTAGTCAGTAAACCATGTTGTAAACATATGTTCTGTCACCCATGCTTTGTAGTTCCATTGATAGAGCACAGGCACAATAGTTTTAGCATGTTTCTGAAGGCCCTAGGATTTTCATAATAGTAGATGAGCACTGGCTCCAACTTAAAGTAACCAGCTGCAGGGCACCTGGGTGGCTCAGCTGGTTGAACATCTTCTTGATATTAGCTCAGGTCATGATCTCATAGGTCTTGAGATCGAGCCCCACGTGCAGCCCTGTGTTGAGCCCTACATGAGGCTCCATGCATGGCACAGAATCTCCTTGTCCTTCTCCCTCTGTTCCTTTCTCATGTGCACTCTCACTCCTCTCTCTCTCTCAGTAACATAAATAAATGAACAAACGAACGAACGAACGAACAAACAAACAAATAAATAAATAAATAAAATATTTAAAGTAACTAGCTGCCTTAGTCCCTAACAGGACAATCAGCCTGTCCTTGGAAGCTTTGAAGCCAGGCAGTGACTTCTCTCTAGCTATAAAAACTCCTAAATTTCGGGCACCTGGGTGGTTCAGTAGGTTAAACCCGCTGCCTTCAGCTCAGGTCATGATCCCAGGGTCCTGGGATCGAGGCCCACATCGGGCTCTCTGCTCAGCAGGGAGCCAGCTTCCTCTTCTCTCCTCTCTCTCTGCCTACTTGTAATCTCTCTCTCTGTGTCAAATGAATAAATAAAATCTTAAAAAAAAACCTCCTAAATTTCATCTTCTTCCAGTGTAAGACTATTTTGTGTAACTTGAAAATCTGTTGTTCAGTATATCCACCTTCCTCAATTCTCTGAGTTGGATCTTCCAAATAACTTGCTGCAGCTTCCACATCAGCACTTGCTGCTCCAGCTTGCACCATTCTGTAATGAAGATGACTTTTCTCCTTAAATCTTCTGAACAAACTTCTGTTAGCTTCAATTTTTTTTTCTTCTACAGCTTCCTCACCTCTCTCAGCCTTCATAAAAATTGAAGAAAGATAAGCCCTTGCTCTGGATGAGACTTTGACTAAAGGGAATGCTGTGGCTGATTTGATCTTCTATCCAGACGACTCAAAACTTTCTCCATCTCAGCAATATGGCTGTTTTGATTTTTTTATCCCTATGTTTACTAAAGTAGCACTTTTAACTTTCTTCAAGAACTTTTCCTTTGAATTCTCAACTTGACTAACTGGCACAAGAAGAGCAAGAGGCCTACCTATCAGCTTATCTTTGTTTTTGACATTCCTTTCTCACTAAGGTTAATTGTGTCTAGCTTTTGACTTAAAGTGAGAGATGTGTCACTCTTCCATTCACCTGAATACTTAGAGGTCACTGTAGAGTTATTAACTGGTCCAATTTTAATATTGTTTTATCTCTGGGAATAGAGTAGCCCCAGGAGAAGGAGATGAAGATGAAGATGAAGAATAGCCAATTGGTGGAGCAGTCCGAACACACACATTGATTGATTAAATTTGCCTTTTTGTATGGGTGTGGTTTGTGGCACCCCAAAACAATCATAGTAGGAACATCAAAGATCACTCTTTACAGATCACCATAACAAATGTAATAATGAAAAGTTTGAAATATCGTGAGAATTACCAAATGTGACACAGAGACATGAAATGAGAAAATGCTGTTGGTAAAATGGTCCTGCTAATAAACTTGCTCTTCACTGTAAAAAGCACAGCTTCTGTAAAGCGTAATAAAATGAAGCACAATAAAATGAGGTATGCCTGTATAATGTCTGATTCTTTCCCTACTTTGGCTGTTTACCCAGGATATCTCTTATCTCTTAAGTAAAAACTCAGTAAACACATGGCTCTTGGCTCCCTAGAGAAAGCAAATAAGACCAAATAAATGTCATTTTCTGCCTAGATGTATGCCTTTTCTTTTTTTCCTCTTTTTGATATTATTTTTTTAAGTTTATATTTTGGATTAACTATAGACCTACAGAAGAGCAGCAAAAATAGTAGAGTTTTCAGAAATCCTTCACCAAGCCTCCTCTAGTTGTTTAACATCTTAAATAACTATAATTGTCCAAAACAGGAAATTTACAATAGTATAATGCTACTGTCTAACTCCAAAATATCATTTGGCTACAACAGTTTTTCCACTAATGTCCTTTCTATGTTCTAGGATCCTAGCAGGATATCATGTTCCTTTCCTGCAATTTATAACTTTTCCTCTGTCCTTCCTTGTTTTTCATATTTTCACATGGTTTTTTAAAAGATTTATTTATTTATTTTAGAGAGAGAGAGAGAGAGGGGGGACACAAGCAGGGGGAAGGGCAGAGGGAAAGGGAGCAAAACTCAAGCAGACTCCCCAGTGGGCACAGAGGTCCATGCAGCCAGGAATCTATCTCACCACCCCAAGGTCATGATCATAACCCAAATCTAGAGCTGGTCACTTAACCTGAGCCATCCCACTGCCCCACACTTCCACAGTTTTGAAGACTATTTTCAGTTATTTTTTTGAAGATTTATTTATTTGTAAGAGAGAGACCCAGAGAGAGAGAGAGAGAGAGAGAGAGAGAGAGCAAGCCAGCATGAGTGGGGGGAGGGCAGAGGGAGAGAATCTTCAAGCAGACTCCCTGCTGAGCATGGCCAAGCAGGGCTTGATCCCAGGACCCATGAGATCACAACGTGAGCCAAAACAAAGAGTCAGATATTCAACCAACTAAGCCACCCAGGCGCCTCTGTTCGTTTAAATGAATGGCCTTTGATCTATTTTTGTCTAATTTTTTTTGTGACTGGATGAAGTTTACACATCTTTTTAAAAGAATAACAAAATGAGGCTGTACCATTTATCTGAATCAAATTTTGAGATATAGGATGTCATATATCTTATTAATGATGATGTTAACCTTCACCACTGTTAAGGTGGTTTTTGGTATATCTCTCTATTCTAAAGTTACCAGCTTCTCCTGCTTATTTAACATATATTTTGAGGAAGATTCTTTGCTTGTTGTTTTTCTTCAAATTTATGCTGCCTAATATTAGTATTCATGACTGGATCTTGTGTGCATATGATTACTAAGGTTTTTGCCTGATGATGTTTTTGAATTTATCTTTTCTTTTACATTTGTTAACTGCAATTCTGTAAGTGAAAAGTGTCTTTCTTTCCATGTATTTACTTAATTGATTATTCATTTATGTCAGTATGGGCTGATAAACTTTTATTCGACTCTATGGGCTATAATTTAAAGATATCAACATTTATTTAGTTATTTTGGGTAACTAACTATTATCCTGTGTTCTTTTACCAAGTTCCATTTTTCCCTTATTTTTTCATTTTTCCCTTATCCTCACCCTCTCTCCCTCTTCTTCTATTTCCTTTCCCCTTTCCCTTTCCTTCCTTCCTCTCTAATACTTCTTTTCACTGTGGTCCCACAGCTATGTTCATCTTCTATTTCTTCTTGTATTTTTTTTTTCTGTCCCAGTCTTGTAATCAAACACTTCTGCAAGATGTCCGGGTTTCTTTCCTTTTTTAATAATAGTATTTAGAAATCAAGCAAGGGCCTTAAACCTGAATTTTACTATGAGAAGTCATTACTTCCAGGTCCTCTCAGCGTTCAGGCTAAGAAATACACACACACAAACACAATAAGGCACAATATACACACTCCTGTATTTTTGTACATGTGTACAAAAATCCCATACTCTATTCCATACTCATAACTGTATCTATACCTATATCCATTATATCCATATCTATCTACCTATCAATCTATAATCTATCCATCAGCTATCTAAAAATATGTGTTTATACTGAGACCATGGATTATAATCCAATACACAGGGTTAATATTGGCCCTTCCCATTTTCCTTATTTGTAACTTTCCCAATATTGTCAAGCACAATTTTTAGTATCTACAATGTATTTACCTATTACTTCAATTCTAGTGTACAAATATAATTGTTTCTAAACTGTGAGAAATATATTTACTGATGTGATTGCAGTATTTATGATTCTTTTTGTCTTAGTCTTACAACATCCATCCAAGATACTGTTTTCCAAATTTACTTAGGTTAGTTCTTTTCTTTCTCAACTCCAATGTGGATATTTTATTTGCTTATTAAAAAGTTAGCTCCATTTCTTTGGGATTATATTCCATTTTGAATTATTTTCACATCCCATTTATTTTGAATTATTTAATATTTAGAGTATGTAAAATATATGTAAAATATTCCTATGGTTCTAAGAGACAGAACAATACAAAAAGATGTATTCAAAAAAGTGTCACTTCCCTCTCATTCCTGCTGTAATGTTCCTATTCTACCTTCTTTCAATCCTTTTCCTACCAACCTCCACATAAATAAACATTCTCTTTAGTCTCTGGTTTATATTTATCATTTTTTTCATTTGTCACAAATAAGCAGGCACATGTATCTTTTACATCCAATTTAATTTGTTACAGAGAGAATAACACATTATAAATATTTTTTTTTTATTTAGTAGCATATCTTGGAAATTACTTGACGTTAGTTCACAGAAATCTTCCTCATTCTTTTTTCATAGATGTGTGGGGTTCCATTGTATGAATGTACCATAGGTTACTCAACCATTTTCCTTTAAACAGCAGTTAGCTTGTTTTCAACATTTTGTGATACCAAACAATCCAAAGAATAACTTTGTGCATCTGAATTTTTTGTCTTCATAGAAGTGTATCTCTAGGGGCCACCTAGGAAGCTCAGTCAGTTAAGCGTCCCACTCTTAATTTTGGCTCAGGTCATGATCTCAGGGTAATGGGGCTGAGCCCTGAGTCAGGCTCTGCAGTCAGCAGAATCTGCTTGTCCCTCTCCCTCTGCTCCTCCCCCTGGCACATGCTCTCTCTCTCAAATAAATAAATAAATAAAATCTTTAAAAAAATAAAGAAGTGTACTTTTAGGATATATCGCTAGAAGTGACGTAAGTTGAAAGTTTGGTGAATGTAATTTCATCCAAATTTTAAAAGTATTCTATAAAAGAAGGTTGTTGTTTTTTGTGTGTGTGTATACCAAGGGTGTCACATTGAGATAAATTAAAGAGCTACTCTAATTCTTTTAAAAGCAGTGTTATGTCTATTTGAAAAATTCTGCTAAATATTTTCAGGAAAAGCTTCTTAAGAATGATAATGATTCTAATTTCTAGATATAAAAATTGGTATTTCAACATCATCAACTAAACAATGATGTGGCTATATTTAGAGATGCATCAGAACTCATAAAACAGGTTTGTTGTTTTAACTGTGTACCACACATTTTCTGCTTTTCAAGAAAAAAAATGTGACGATGAATGCTTTTGGTTATTTTAAATCCAAGTGTTATTCTTCTATGCTTATGCCTTATTAAAACTAGAACATGCTAAAAAAAGGTGATGACCTCAAAGTTTTGCAAGTTATTTTTTATGAGCTTGATTCTTTCATAGTAGAACAGTGGAGCTATTCATTTATCATCTATTTATCTTTCTCGAAAATATTTTCATCAGGTCGACAAGGAGGAAAAGTGTAAGGAAAGAGAGTTTTTTAATTTTCTCACAATTCATCTAATTTAGTACTTCTCTTCAATTCCAATTAGAAGGCTATAGTCTCAGTCAAAAAGAATGACACACAAACTCTGAGGTGTAGAACTAATATAGATTAGTAGGAATTAAAACCTACAGTTGTAAAGAGGTTTTAAGAGAAAACCAATTCTTCTAAATTAGTTCAAGTCTAGTTTCACAAAATTACTTCACACTATCCTGAAAAAGAAGGTGCAAGTAGTATCTATGTCTAAATCTGTGTTTATTATTTTTTAGACAAAAGGTGAAAAAATATATGAGAGGTAAAATAATACCAGTTCTTTAAGAAGACAGGAGGAGAATTGGTACTGGGATAAATATAATGGTTTCAAAATAGAACAAGAAGTTTAGAATTACTTCTGTAGAAACCAAGAACATTACTTCATTGAAAAAGTAAAAGGACTATTGAGTGATGAATAAAGTCTAGAAAATGTTAGGAATAGATATTTTAATTGGGTAACAACATAATTATGAGCATTTGTAGGTAGTTTATTTGTTTTTATAACAGTCCAATTGAGAAAAATAGATATGTGGTTTATATATACTTAAGATTTATGTCACAACAACTAAAGATTTAGATGTTTAGGGTATTGGCAAATAGGTGAACATATAATTTAAAAACAGAGCTGTTTAAAGATTATTTTTTACATTTTCCACTCGATGTTTATTCATTTATTTTTAAAAATTGACATATAATTGACATATTACATTGCACTAGTTTCAGGTGTACAACATAGAGATAGATAGATGTATGCATTGTGAAATAATTACCACATTAAGTCTAGGATTACTTTTTAAGATGAATACAGAAAGGTCTTTTAAAAAGCATTACCTGATTAAAACAGTATGGTACTGACACAAAAAACAGATATAGACAATGGAAGGGAATAGAGAGTCCAGAAATACATCCATGCTTTTATAGTCAATTAATCTACAACAAAGGAGGCAAGAATATACAAAGGGAAAAACATAGTCTCTTCAACAAATGCTGGGAACACTGGACAGCTAAACGCAAAAGGATGAAAGTGGACTGCGTTTTACACTATTTACAAAAATAAACTCAAAATGGATGAAAGACCTAATGTGAGACCTAAAACCATAAAATGCCTAGAAGAAAACACAAGCAGTAATCTCTTTGATGTAGAAACATATTTCTAGATGTATCTCCTTTAACAAGGGAAACAAAAACAAAATTAAACTATTGGGACTACATCAAAATAAAAAGCTTTTGCACAGCATAAGAAACAATCAATAAAACAAAAAAAATCTACTGAATGAGATAAGGTATTAGATAAAGGATTAATATACAAAATATATATAACCTTTACGACTCAACCAAAATAGCACATAAACCAATTAAAACAGAGCAGAGAACATGAATAGATATTTTTCCAAAAAGATATACAGATGGCCAACAGACACATGAAAAGATGCTCACCATCACTCACCATCAGGGAAATGCAGATCAAAATAACAGTGAGATATCACCTCACACCTGTTAGCATGGCTAAAATAAAAAAACACAAGAACCAACAGGTATGGGTAAGAATATGGAGAAAAAGGAACCCTTGTACATTGTTGGTGAGGAAGGAAACCAGTGCAGCCTCTGTGGAAAACAGCATGGAGCTTCCTCAAAAAGTGAAAAATAGAACTACCTTATGATTTCATAACTGCATTACTGGGTATTTACCCAAAGAATACAAAAACAGCAATTCGAACGGATATATGCACCCCTATGTTTATTGCAGCATTATTTATAATATCCATATTATGGAAGCATACCAAATGTCCATCCATAGATGAATGGATAAAGAAGAAGTGGTATATCTATAATGGAATATTAGTCAACCATAAAAAAGAACGAAATCTTATCATTTGCAATGACATGGATGGAGCTCGAGGGTATAATACTAAGTGAAATAAGTCAGTCAGAGAAGGACAAATACCATATGATTTCACTTATATGTGGAATTTAAGGAACAGATGAACAAAGAAAAAAGAAACAAACAAAAAATCAGATTCCTAAATACAGAGAACAAACTGGTGACTACCAGAAGGGAGGAGGATTGGTGAAACAGGTAAAGGGAATTAAAAGTATATTTATCAAGATGAGCACTGAGTAATGTATAGAATTGTTGAATCACTACATTGTACCCCCAATGCTAATATAATGTATATTAATTATATTTGAATAAAACAAACAAATGAACAAACAAAAAGCATTATCTGACCCTTCAAAGAAATATAGCAATCCCCTGGTGCCAATGATTGCTTATTCCTCTGAACCATTATAAAGTACTATTTTAGTTTTGACATTTTTGAAAGGGGAAATATACAATTTAATAATAATTAGATAATTAAATATCCCACTTTCAATAATAGATAAGCAAATTAGACAGAAAGTCATCACAGAAATAAGACTTCAGGAGCACTATAAGCTAACTAGACTTAAATATATAGAATACTCAACTTAGAAACAGCAGAAAATAAATTCTTCCCAAGTGCACATGAAACATTCTCAAATAGACTAGATTGTTAAGCCTTTAAAAGATCACATGAAATTGAAATTATGTAAATCATTAAAAGTATGTTTTCTGACCAGAATAGAATTAAATTAGAAATAATCATAGGGGCACCTGGGTGGCTCAGTGGGTTAAAGCCTCTGCCTTCGGCTCAGGTCATGATCTCAGGGTCCTGGGATCGAGCCCCGTGTCAGGCTGCCTGCTCATCAGGGAGCCTGCTTCCTCCTCCTCTCTCTCTCTGCCTCTCTGCCTCCTTGTGATCTCTCTCAGTGTCAAATAAATAAATAAAATCTTAAAAAAAAAGGAAAGAAAAAATCATAAAAAACTTTTTTGAAGTTTCAAAATGCATGGTCCTAGTTAATCAATGGGTCAAAAAGAAATCACAAAAGAAAACAGAAAATAATTTCCACATACATGTAAAGGACCGCATGTCATAGTAAAATTATAGGATGTAACTAAAGCAGTGGTTAGAGGGAAATTTGTAAGTGTAAACACATTAAAAAAAAGATAGAAAGACCTAAAATCAGTAACCTAAGATTCCATCTTAAAAAACTAGAAGAAGCTTCCGCCGGCGCCGGTGGCTGGGTTCGTCGCTGCTCTTGGTTGTGGGGTCGTTTTGGGCACCAAGGGCGCAGATGCAATTTTTCAAGATATTGCAAAGGCATTTATATTTCTGATAATCTTCCCCCCCCACCACCACTCAGGATGAATGTAATTCAGATTGTTCGTGACCACTGGGTACATATACTTGTGCCTATGGGGTTTGTCCTTGGATGTTATCTAGACAGAAGGAGTGATGAAAAGCTGACTGCCTTCCGGAACAAGAGTTTGTTGTTTAAAAGGGAATTGAGACCCAATGAAGATACCACCTGGAAGTAAAGGCCGTGACTGAATTACAGAATGTTCACATTTTAAAAATTAGAGAAATAAAAACACATTCATTAAAAAAAAANAAGATTCCATCTTAAAAAACTAGAAGAAGAGAATCAAATTAAAGCAAGGGAAGGAAGGAGATAATATTAGAGTGGAAATAAAAGAAAACTATAAGAGAAAAACAATAAAATTGAGCAACACAAGTAAAGTTTGTTCTTTGAAAAGAAAAAATTGACAAAGTTTTAACTGGACTCACTGAGAAGAAAACAGAGAAGACTCAAATTACTGAAGTCAAGAATGAAAGAGAGGGCATTATTATTGAGTTTAGTGAAATAAAAAGGATTATAAGAGAAGGCTATGAACAATTAATTGTATGTTAGCATACTGAACAATCCATATGAAATGGACAAATTCCTAGACTATGAAAACTGCCTCAAGAAGATGTTAAAAAATCTGAAATAGAATTAATAATCAAAAAACTTCTCACAAATAAAAGCCAGGCCCAGATGGTCTCACTGGTGATTTCGACCAAATATTGAAAGAGCGGCAAGCAAGATAGTACAAGAGCGAATGGAGGGAGGAGCAGAGAGAGAAGGACAAGCAGAATCTGACATGAGGGTCCATCCCATGACCTTGAGACAGTGACCTGAGCCAAAACCAAGAGTCAGACACTTAACCAACTGAGCCACCCAGGTGCCAAAACAATCTTTTAAAGAACAAAATAAGTGGACCCATAATTCTTTATATCAAAATTTACTATAAAGTTATGGTAATAAAGCAGAGTCGCTCTGGATTAAGAACAGAAATATCAGAAATACAGGAAACAAAACAAATGAACAGAGAAAAAAAGAGACAAACCAANTTTAAAGATTTTATTTATCTATTTCACAGCGGGAGAGAGACCACAAGGAGGCAGAGAGGCAGGCAGAGAGAGAGGAGGAAGCAGGCTCCCTGCCGAGCAGAGAGCCCGACGCGGGCCTCGATCCCAGGACCCCGAGACCATGACCTGAGCCGAAAGCAGAGGCCCTAACCCACTGAGCCACCCAGGCGCCNAGACAAACCAAAAAACAGACTCTTAACTACAGAGAACAAACTGATGGTTACTAGAGCGGAAGCAGGCAGGAGGATGGGTGAAATAGGTGATGGGAATTAACGAGCACTACATAATGTGTAGAATTGTTGAATTGCTATATTGCACTATATTATACACTATATTGTATATCTGAAACCAATATGATACTGAGTGTGCATACTATGCATATATATATATAATATGAATTATGGCTTTAAAATATAAGTAAATAAATTAGACTCTTTAAAAGTTGAAGGGGATAAAAAAGAGTAGAAGTATACATTAATGGAACAGTACTGAAAGCCAAGCAGGAAATGTTTAAATTTATTGTCAGTTGATTTTCGACTATCAGGGTATCACGTATCAAGGTGATTTCATTGTGGAAAGAATAGTCTGTTCAATGAGTGGTACTGGACAACTGTGTATCAACACATATGCCCTCTACCCCCAGCCAAAACAGCTGGACCCACACCCACATTTTAGGCCAAATGTAAAAATTAACTCAGAATACATAATATACCTAATTGTAGAAGCTAAACTACCAATTCTTAGAAGAAAACAGAAATAAGTCGTCATGACCTTGGATTGCATAATACTATCTTAGATATGACACCAAAAGTGCCAGCAACAAATAAATAGGTCAATTCGACTCCTTCAAAATTAAAACTTTTGTAATTCACAGGAAAAATGGAAGTGAAAATATAGCAAATTAAATGAGAGAAAGTACTCACAAATCATATCTCTGATAAGGTGCCAGTATCTAAAATATATAATGAACCCTTAAAATTCAGCAATAAAAAGCTAGGTCAAACATGGGCAAAAGGTTAAAGTGGACACTTTTCAAAGAAGACAGACAAATAACTTATACAAACATGAAGGACGCTCAACGTAATTAGTCACTAGGGAAATGTAAAGCAAAATGTCAATGAGATACCACTTACCAATAGAGATAAAAAAAAGGAGTGGGGGAAAAGACAAGTATTGTTGAAGATGTGGAAAAACTAGAACCCTTATACAGCTGAAAAATAAGCTAAATACAGTGTTACCATAGGACCCATTCCTAAATATATAACCAAGAGAATTGAAATTATGCGCTTAGGCAAAAAATTGTACACAAAATTAAAATCAGCATTATTTTAATAACCTAAAAAAGAATCAGACAAAATATTTATAACTGATAAATAAATTAAAAATTGGTATAACGCTATGAAAGAATACTATTTGACAATAAAAAGGAATTAAGGATGGGCATAGTCTACAACAAAAATGAACATTGAAAACATTGTGCTAAGTGAAAGGAACCAATCATGAAAAATCAAATATTGTGTAATTACATGTATAGGATATATCTAGTATAAGAAACCCATGGACAAGAAAATAATAGTTATGAGGAGCTAGGAGAGGGGATAATGGGGACGGGCTGCTCATATGTAAAAGGTTTCTTTGTGGAGGGATGAGATGTACTGAAATTAGATAGTGAATATACTCAAAACCACTAAATTGTACACGTTACAATGAAAAATTCTATAATAACCAATTGTATCACAATAAAGCTGTTAGAAAAAAAGAGAAGCTATCATCAAAAACTTCTGATGCTAGGAACTGAGGTCAATTTGGAAAATGAAGCAAGTCTTAACTGCTTATGTGAATAAATTTTTCACAAAGTAGCAAAAATAAAGTTAACACTAATTTCCTCATTTTGAGCAGGAGAAAATTTGAATCATAGTCATCTATGTAAGACAGTGATCAAAGTTTTCTTTCCTTGTTTTCTAGTGCCCTTTGCTGTTTTATTTAAAGCTGTTTACATGAGCATTTTGTTACTGCTAATGAGTGTTTTGCTTATATTGATCTTTCTGAGATGGTATTTTATTTGACATATTAAAGGCCTTATGCAGGTCTTCACGCTCCCAGGGTTGCTGTAACGCAAGCTTGAGAGCCCAAGCATCTTTTATGAATCTCTTTTTGTTTCCTTTTCTTTGTCTGATATAATGTGAATTATGCTTATTAGTGAATTGTATGTATACATGAATTCTTATTAGGCTACAAATTTTAGCATTAGTTATAATTTATTAAAGATTTTTTAAAGGTTGTTCAGTTTAAAAGCATAGACATTTATTGGGCACCTGGGTGGCTCAGTGGGTTAAAGCCTCTGCCTTCGGCTCAGGTCATGATCTCAGGGTCCTGGGATAGAGGCCCGCATCAGGCTCCTTGCTCAGCAGGGAGCCTGCTTCCTCCTCTCCCTGTCTCTCTGCCTGCCTCTCTGCCTACTTGTAATCTCTCTCTCTGTGTCAAATAAATAAATAAAATCTTTAAAAAAAAAAGCATAGACATTTATTTAACCATTCTGAAGGAAAAAAATAAATCAGTGATACAAATGTATATGCACAAATCACTTAAGTTTCTGCAACTAAATTTTTTTTTATCTTTAGATATTTTTAAAATGTAATACACTTATTGTTATGTGTTGATGCAATGCTTGAATGGGGATATTTTCTTCAATTCAAAACAGAAAACTTTATTTTTGGAACCTATTCGATAGTTAATGTATAATAAATATCCATAAAGTAAGTGTCCTACAAGGAGTAAAACATTTCTGCGTGCATCGATAACTGTCAAATTTTAGTCATCATTTGGCACTTCATGTCATTAACACCACTATTTACCTTTGGCTACTAGATATGTCCCCAAGATATTTTGCTATAGAAAAATCAAACATCTTTAATCACAGCAGTGATCATCTCTGCCTACCCTTCTCCCCATCCCTCCTATCTCAAACAGGATATCATCTGTTTATTCATCTCCTCACAAAATAACATATCACACATGTTGGTACAAAGGTTCCTAGTCTTTTCTGGGTCATTACATTTGAAAAATATAAAATCTTATGGAAATTTCTCCAGAAAGAGTAAGTTTACACATTCACACACACACACACACACACACACTCACACATAGGCATACCAGAGTCCATCCATGTGACTCTTCCATAGACCTAGATTACAAGCCATAATCCATTAATCTTCTATAATCCACTCCTTTTTTATGTCCCATATCCATTGTTTTATAAACCAAATCAATTCTACCTCTAAAATTTCTCATATTTCCCCATTTTGTTGTTGTTTTAGATCTTGCCTACATTATCTCTTAATTTTTTTATTATCTTGACTATTGTACCAATCCTCTAATTGATTTTTTGCTTTTTGTCTCAGTCTTTTCCAATCATTGTTCATATTACAGCCAACTTATATCTTAATGTAATAATCAGAAAACATCACTGCATTTAAGATCTCCAAAGGCTGCCCATTATTATGTCTACCTGATAAAGTAAAAAACAATCAAGATATTTTTTCAGTCTCCTTATGCACTTTCATCTCCTAAAATTCCTTTCCACAAAGTTCATACTAAACTCCTTAAGCTATTTTTTTTTACCATGTTTGGACTATTTTTCTAATTTCAGCATTAATGTAATGCTGAAAAAAAGTTGGTCATTATTTAAATGATCATGGGCAATGGCATTAAAGTAGAACTCTTAGTCATCCTAACCTGTTTAAATCTGCAATTAAGATTAAAAATTTCAGAGAAAACAATATGCTACTCACTGTTTTCTTAGAATCCCATTGAACTTCTTTGTGCTTGGCACTGTTTTTGGCACTAAGTTCATCAATGAAGAACACAAACAAAAATACCTGCCTTCATGGTATGTAGATTCTAGTACAAGTAGGAGGCAATAAACAAAAGAAATATGTAAAGTCTATAGCAAGCCAGGTTGTACAATGTGTATTAAGAACAAAAATATGACAAGAAAGGGAGATAGAGAATATTTGTAGAGTGAGATTTGTCATGTTTAAAATAATGTAGCCACAAAAGCAACACTGAGGATGTGATGTTTGAGTGAAGATCTGAAGAAGGAGAATAAGTAAACTATCCATATATCCTGAAGTGAAGTGTTCCTGGCAGAAGAATATCAAATAAAAAGATAGAGTACACTTGGTTGTTGCAGAAAGAGTAAAGAAGCAAGTGCTCATAGAAAGACTAAAGTAGCAGAAATAAATTATATCAGAGAGGTGTGAGATAATTTATTGAAGCCTTGTAGTTCACTGTGATAACACTGTTTTGTTGTTGTTGTTGTTGTTGTTGTTGTTGTTGTTGTTGTTTTTGCCAAAAGTGAGTGGATAATGTCCATGGGCTCTGGAATGTGCAAATCAGTCCTACCAGGAATTGGTGTTTCCTTTCCTATCACATCAACAAAGTTTCTAAAGGAATAGAATCATGAGCTGATCACAGTTATAAAACAGCTAAGTTCATCTTACATGTGATTGCTTTCTTACCAGCCTCAAATAATTTTTCCTGTTTTTGGAACAATGATTACCAAGATACCTAATTGCTGAATCACTTGCTTATTAACAGTATCTAATTTGAAACAGATCCTTGCTTCCCAAATTCTTCCTTAGAATCTTACAAGGTCCTCCATGTAAATTCTATCTTACTGAGACTCCCCAAGCTTCCTCTGATGTGCATTTTTATCTTGATAGCACCAAGCTAAATAAATCTAACACTGACTACAAGTATATTACTGGTGCGATTAGTTTTGAGCACAGAAGTGATAGTACTATGACTTAGATTTTACAGATCATCTGACTGTTGTGTTAAAAGGAGACTGCAGTTGGGGCTCTTGGGGGATGCCATCAGTTAAGCTCCTGAGAATTGGTTTCAGCTCAGGTCATGATCTCAGGGTCATGATCTCAGGGTTGTGAGATTGAGCCCCATACGGGGCTCTAGGCTGGGCATGGAGCCTGCTTAAGACTCTCTCTCTCCCTCTCCCTCTGCCCATCATTCCCTGCATGCTTGCTTTCTCTCTCTCTAAAATAAATAAATATATCTTAAAAAAAAGAGTAGACTGAAGTTGTACAAGGCAGACAAAGGTAAACCAATTACAAAGTTAATACAAAAATGCAAAGGAGAGGGCGCCTGGGTGGCTCAATGGGTTAAAGCCTCTGCTTTCGGCTCAGGTCATGATCTCAGGGTCCTGGGATCGAGGCCCATGTCGGGCTCCCTGCTCGGCGGGGAGCCTGCTTCCCCCTCTCTCTCTGCCTGTCTCTCTGCCTCCTTGTGATCTCTCTCCCTCTGTGAAATAAATAAATAAAATCTTTAAAAAAAATGCAAAGGAGAGGAAATACGGGTTTGACTATGATGCTAGCATAGAAGTGTTGAGAGGTTGTTGGATAGTGAATGTGTTTGAGAGAGCTGACAGCAATTTCTGACAGATTGCATATGAACATACAGAGAGAAGATTCAAAAATAACTTCAAATATTGGGCATAAACTCCTGGTAAGAAATTGTTATTTATCTAAATTGAGAAGAGTGAAAGACAAGCAGAGTTTGAGGGGAGTTTTGCTTTGGACATGGTAAATTTGAGGTTACCTCCCCTCTGGTAACCATCATCCCTCTTTATGTTTGAGGGTCTGTTTCTTGGTTTGCCTCTCTTTTTTTCTTCTCCCCCTATGTTTGTTTCTTTTGTTCTTAAATTTCACATATGAGTGAAAGCATATGATATTTGTCTTTCTCTAACTTATTTTACTTACCATAATACTCTCTAGCTTCATCCACATCTTTGCAAATGGCAAGATTTCATTCTATTTTATGGCTGAGTAATATTCCATTATATGTATATAAACATACCACAACTTCTTTATCCATTCACCAGTTGATGGACATTTGGGCTTTTTCCATAATTTGGCTATTGTAAGTAATGCTGCTATAAAGAGTGTGCATGTGTCCCATCAAATTATTATCTTTGTATCCTTTGAATAAATACCTAGTAGTGCAATAAATGGAAAATAGAATAGTTTTATTTTTGAGAAAGCTCCATACTGTTTTCTAGAGTGTCTTCACCAGTTTGCATTCCCACCAACACTGCATGAGGGCTCCCCTTTCTCTACATCCTTGCCAACATCTGTTCCTTCCTGTGTTGTTAATTTTAGCCATTCTGACAGGTGGAGGTGATATTTCATTGTAGTTTTGATTTGTATTTCCCTGATGATGAGTGATGTTGAGCATCTTTTCATGTGTCTGTTGGCCAACAGTATGTCTTCTTTGGAAAAATGTTTATTTATGTCTTCTGCCCATTTTTTAATTGGATTATTTGATTTTTGGATGTTGAGTTTGATAAGTTCTTTATAGATTTTGGACACTAATCTTTACCAGATATGTCATTTGCAAATATCTTCTTCTATTCTGTAGGTTACATTTTAGGTTTGTTGATTATTTCCTTCTCTCTGCAGGGACTATTTATTTTGATGTAGTCTCAATAGTTTAATTTTGTTTTTGTTTCCCTTGCCTCAGGAGACATATCTAGTAAGAAGTTACTATGGCCAATGTCAAAGAGGTTGCTACCTGTCGTTTCCTCCGGGATGTTAATGGTTTCCTATCTCAGATTTAGGTCTTTAATCCATAAATGGTCCAGTTTCATTCTTTTGCATGTTGCTGTCCAGTTTTTCCAACACCATTTGTTGAAGAGACTGTCTTTTTTTCCGTCGGATATTCTTTCCTTCTTTGTCAAAGATTAATTGACCATATAGTTGTGGTGATGCATCCACTTTTAGGATAAAATAAAACAAATTAACACCTAAAAACTTGACTGCATATAGTTTTGCATGATTATACAACTTATGTACAAATCTCATACATTATTTAAATATTTTAGAATGTAATCTAAGCTTTAAATAGAGCATATGAAGAACAGAATTAGTATTTACTCTCTGCCTCACATATAGCGGGGATTGCCATTTTTTATTCCATTCAAACTTCTAAAAACATGGATATAATTATTTCCATTTAATTATTTAAAAATAAGGAATCTGAGTCTCATAAAATGTAAGCTATTTGTTCAAGGTCAACTTACTAATAAGAGTCAAAACCAAGACTTAAATCAAAATCAGCACAATCAACATTCCCTTTACCTTTCATGAAGGGCCTGCTTCAACTTGTAAATCTTAAGATATTGTGAATGGCTAATTTATAAACCTAGGATTTGGGGCAAGGAAGGGTGGGGAGGAAGGGGTGGTCCACAACCTTTAAGAAACTGGTTTAAGAACTGATTCAATTAGGAGGCATTTAACTGAGTGACTACCCAATTTGGTTAAGTGTGGGTAATATCAAATTAAAAAAAACATTGTCCCTGGTCTTAAAGAAAGAACAATCTAGAGGGGAGAGACCTCATAACTCAACAATAGATAATGCAGGACATAGAGGTATAAGTAAAATTCTACTCTATAATCGGAAACAAATAATTAAGTTAATCTCCAAAGCAGGGATTCAGAGAATATATAATTTCATTAAATGTTTACAAATCATCCAGATAAGGAAATGGAAACAGAGTCATAACATTCAGAAGGAATAGTATGTGTAAAGACATATATGGAAGCATATGATAGAAGATCCCATTTGGGCAGCAGTGAGTAGTTTGAAAAGGCTGTAGCATACATAACTATGAGGAAGAGTGGGCCATGAGGCTTGAGATAGGGGCTAGATGGTTAATAGCTAGGGGACTTAGCAAGGGGCTATAAATATGCACTTACATTTTCTACGTAACTGAGCTTTGAAGAATGAGAATATGGTATATTTAGAACTACAGGGCTGTAAAAAGCTGACTCTAAAGCAAATTCTGCATCAAAAGCAGAGTCTTCAATGATTTATTGAGATGTCACTCACTAAATTGTTCTGCAACTTCTGCTTGTTATTTCCACACACCTTTATGGAGTTCTTATACTGAGAACAGGTAAGTTACTCTAGTAAAATATATTTGGGTTATTGGGTTACCTTGTGTGTGAATAAGATTTGGTTAACAATCAGATCAATATTTAGTATTAAAATTATTGCTGCAGTTTCAGCTAATTCCTACATTGATTTTTATAAAATTTTAGGGACAATGATTTTTAAAGGAAAGAAATTATTAAGTTTTTTTTCAGCTATTTTCCATATTATTTTGTTCTGAGGAGGCATTTCACATTTTATATGTGTTTTTAGGTATGATTAGAAGAGAGACTGTCATATGTGGTTTTTTATAGAAAATCACATCATGCTAATTTTAGAGCATTCATTAGATCACCTCTAAATCAAACAACTTTTGAATGAAGCAGTGAAGACAAAGAGTTATGGGAAGGGCTCAGGTCATGATCCCAGGGTCCTGGGAACGAACCCCGCATCGGGCTCCCTGCTTGGCAGGAAGTCTGCTTCTCTCTCTCCCACTCCCTCTGCTTGTGTTCCCTCTCTCGCTGTGTCTCTCTCTGTCAAATAAAAAAATAAAATCTTTAAAAATAATAATAATAATATTTTTTCTTTTCTTTCTTCACAAAAATATGAAATATTTGTACACGTATTTAAGAATTATTTTAAAATAATTTTTGTTAAGATATTAAAGTTTATATAAATATATAAAATAACCCTGTGAAGAGGATGTGGGTAAAGGTGCTAATCTAAGTAACTTTCAGTATGATCAAGATTTCTTAAGACTAAAATATGCACTATACTTTAGTTGATATAGTGATTTTCCACAGGGATTCAGGTTCACAATTCTGCGACTATTATAGATATATACTGGAATTAAACAACCATGTAAATGGATGCTGGATAGTGGGAGCCAGATTTCTCATTGTTGGATTGGAAATCAGGAAAAAAAGGAAAGGAGGCTAGAATAATCTAGTTGGTAACAGATTTGAGTTAGAGATATCAACATGAGTTTATGTTTAGCTTAATATAGATATAAATGATTACACATAGAAATGTTTACAGATAGTATAAGTATCAGTATATATACACATCAGATCAGTATATACACATTTTTTGTTCTATTATCTGAGAAAGTGTAAAAGCTATGATATTTCTAGAGCAATAAGCACATGTAGCACATGTAATTGATTTCTAATACCATTCTCCAATAAAAGGAACTAGGGATCCTTGAAGAATGGCTGATTTAGGACTGAGGAAAAAACGTACAAGATGATCCAGAAGGTCCTCGTGGTAGCAGCAAGCAAAGATATGATCAAAAACCCCATAGCTGAGTCCATGTTGATATAATTAGATAAATAAGTAAATATGGGAGAAAAGACAAATGTCTCATGCAGAATTCCACAGGATTTATGTGGAATCTGCTTTCAGAAAATTTACTCTGCTCTCAAGAAAGAGAAGTATAACTCCCCACTCCCTAAGGTTGACTTTGCATAGTGACTTTCTTCTAAAGTTTCCATAGGGGAAAAAGGAGTAATTACAATGAAGAAACCTTATAAACACTGCAAAACTATGTGAACAAAGTCAACATCAACAGTAAAAATCAGTTGAAAGTATGTATCCTTGATATGATGCAATGAAAATGGCACTTTACCTCTGTGGTCTTTCTCAAACTCTGTAACTTCAATCTATTTTATTTTACTTTATTTTATTTTATTTTATTTTATTTTATTTTATTTTATTTTATTTTATTTTATGTATTTGAGAGAGAGAAAGAGGGTGCATAAGCAGGAGGAGGGGCTGAAAGAGAGGGAGAAGCAAGCTCCCCACTGAGCAGGGACCCACATGTTAGGATTGGTCCTGGAATCATGACCTGAGTTGAAGGCAGATGCTTAACTGACTGAGCCACACAGGCATCCCCATAAGTTCAATCTAATCATTAAAAATACATCAGACATTCCACAAAATATCTGACCAGCATACCTCAAGAAGGTCCAAGTCATCAGAAATAGGAAAAGTCTGAGAAACTGTCACAGTTAAGAGAAGTCCAGAGAAACATAACTAAACTGAAAGGATATTAGAGAAGAGCAAGGAAAATATTTTAGGTTATAAATTATAATTAATAATAATACAACAATATTAATTCATACTGAGACAGATGTAACATTGTGATGTAAGATTTAATAACAGAAGAGACTGAGTATGAAATATATGGAAACTCTTTGTACCATCTTCACACTTTTCTCTAAACTTAAAATAACCCTAACACAGAAGTTTTATTAAAATTACTTTTTAATATATTAATTATATATATATATTTATTAAAAAATATGATGGTCTAGGGACGCCTGGGTGGCTCAGTCATTAAGCGTCTGCCTTTGGTTCAGGTCATGATCCAAGGGTCCTGGGACCGAGCCCCACATCAGGCTCCCTGCTCTGCGGGAAGCCTGCTTCTTCCTCTCTCACTCCACCTGCTTGTGTGCACCTCTCTCGCTGTATCTCTCTCTATCAAATAAATAAAATCTTTAAAAAAGAAAAAAAAATATGGTCTAGCAACTTGGGGTGGAAGTAGAGAGAAGTAAAGACAAAAGTCTTAGGAAAAACAACACTATATCAACTAAGACCTTATCGTAAGTGTCTACATAAAACTGTACTTAATCTATTTTACAGAATTAAACACTTGATCTTAGCCAAAAAGTAATTTCTTTCCAAAGAGTCCTTGGTAGGACTCAGTTTGGGGTTGAATTGTGCCTCCCCCGAACATATGTCCAAGTCCTACCCCCAGTCCCTATGAATGTGATGAATGTGACATTCTCTGCAAATAGTCTTTGAAAATGTAATCAAATTAAGATGAAGTCATACTAGATTAGGTTGGGCCCTAAATCCAATGACTGGTGTCTTTAAAAGGAAAAAGAAATTTGAACACGGAGAATGTTTTGTTTTGTTTTTTTAAGATTTTATTTATTCATTAGTGAGAGAGACAGAGAGAGCACACAAGCAGGGTGGGAGGCAGAGGGAGAAAGAGAACAGACTCCCTGCTGAGCTGGGAGCTCAATGTGGGACTCCATCCCAGGACCTGGAGATCATGACCCCAGCCAAAGGCAACTGGTCAACCATCTGAGCCACCCAGGCACCCCAAAACAGAGTGTTTTAAGCCATTCAGTTAGTGTCACTTTGTTAAGGCAGCCTTAGGAAGCTAATACAAATTTCTTGCTATTCCCAAGACATACTATGTGTTTTAATGTTGTTGATTCTGTTCCCCTCATAAATGTCACTCTACATTCCCCGCAGCATAACTCAATTATTAACCCTGGACGAGTTTCCGTGACTTGTATCTTGTATCTTGTATCTTGTATTTGCTTGTATCTATGTTTCCTTGAAAATATTTACAATCAGGGCTCCTCAGTGGTTCAGTTGGTTAAGCACCTGATTTCAGCTCAGGTCATGAACACATGGGACTGGGATTAAGCACTGTATCGGGCTTCCTGCTAGGTGGGGAGTCTGCTTCTTCCTCTTCCTTCGCCCCACCCCCTGCTTGGGTTCTCTTGATCACTCTCTCTCTCTCAAATAAATAAATAAAATCTTTAAAAAGTAAAATAATCAAAGATTGTTTACTTGTGTTTATATGTCACTGTAAAACTGTGACATATAGGAATATTCCTAGCACTTAGCTAAGTATCTGGTATGATATAACTATCCAATAAATTGTATTAAATGACTCAGTGAATGACATTTTCCATGTGTTTTCATTTGCATTATCTGAACTGATTATATATATATACACACACACACATATATATACTTAGCATTTTGAAGTATTTTTGTATAATTAAATAATATGGTCTAAAAGATTAAATGCAATTTTATGAAATAGTATAATCTTCTATAATTTAAAGTATTATTTAATATTTAAGATTCAATTTAATATTCAGAACATCAACTACATTCATCTCATTAAAATTAATGGATTGTTAAAGTAAATTCCTAAATATTTTTCTCAGTTTAAATGTGAAATGACATGTTTGTTTGCTTGAATAATATTGTACTTCTTGAAATTACCAAGGGAAGTAAAAAAGCTTTCCAATCTAAATAAGATACATTAACATATAACTGTTAGCAGATGTTAGAGGAAGCCACAGAAAGACAATTGCACTTTGTTACCGATTTAACAATCTTTCCTGCTCTACTTGAAGGAGGAAATAAATGATCCCATGAAGGAGTTACCCAAAGTATTAATAGTTTAAGTGCTTACTTTAAATTATCTAGATATATGCTTTATTCCATATCACATTAAACAACCATCGCAAGTTTAGACTGAATCCAAATATGTTAGGAAAATCACACACAAAGGGAAATATAGTTTACCATTCATATAAAGAGGGAAAAAGGGAAAAATTATATATGAAAAATTTAGCTTATGTCATGTTCCTCATCTAAATAATGATGAGAAAAAGAACAAGAGAAATAGAACAGGGACACAATTTGTCAAATATTTCATCAACAAGAATAGAAAGTGATACAAGGACATTCTGTAAGATAATCAACCAAATGTCAGATATGGGAGGAGCATTGCTAGTCTCACTGCTGAGACATACAATTGATTGTTCAGGACTCTGCAGGGAACTGCTCAGCACAAGAGGAATACAAATAAGATCTTCCCATAGTTCAGAATGTACAAGCTCCTCTCGCATGAAAGAAGAAGCCATGAATTGAAAGAGGTCTTTAAGTTTGTGATTTCATTCTCTGCCCATAAAGCAAAATAGGGAAACATCCTCAGCACCTGGACGAGGAAAATGAAATGGTAACAGTGGGTAGCGGTTAAAGAATAAATTAGAATGACGAGAGACATTGGTAAACAGCGCATAATAGGGATATGAATCACCACTGTTTTAGGAAAATAAACAGAAATTGGAAGAAAATAGAGAACTCTAATGTGAGTTTGATGTTTACAGCGAGAGCCGGGAGCAAGCCCGCATCCCATCTTCATGGCTCCCACCACCCTTTGTCCAGTGAGTTCCTGCTGTCATAGGAATATCCATGAGACCTGGAGAATTCACAGCCTGCCACCGAAACTCTCCAGTCCCTCCTGTCCTTGCCTGATAGGTGCAAAAAGAAGTATTTGCCCTCCAGCTTGGCCTGGCGTCACCATTCAGCAGGGCACTGAGGTGAGTTTTAGTGTCTCCCCAGCAAGGCTTTGTCCTCAAGTTTAAGCTGATTTCCTCTGACTTCCTCCTGCTTTGGGGTCTCAGGCTGGCCCTGTGACATCCTTAGATCTGGACAGTTCCTCTGGCCCTTGAGATGTCACCCCTGGGTGTGGGGTGTTCATGGGACAGGCTGGTGCTGAGCTGCTCACCCTCGACAGGGGTCAGGAGTGGGGCTGGAGAGGTGGGGCATGGGTAGCAGTGGTGAGGGAGGTGGTGGCCGGGCCCGGGGTGGAAGCACCTGGTCACCTGTCCCCTCTCCTGCAGGCCTCCCCCATGTACAGCGTCAGCTTTCCCCGCAGGAAACTGGAGTATATTCAGAAAAGTTTGCACAAAGTATCAATAGCGAATGTTCGGAGTGGAGCAGCAGAGGCTTCCTCTGGAAGGGAACTGGCCTCCTTCTGCCAAGGAGACCACAGAAAATTACCGCAGCGTCGTGGAGCGGGGGGACCCAGGAGGTGAAATGTGAGGGAGGCTCCTACCCACCTGGGCTCCCAGTGCCCACACCAGGGAGGTGAGGCTGCTTAGGCTACTGACGGCTGTTTACAAAGCCAGTTGTTTTCCCCCCTAGTCAAAAAGTAGGAAGTGTAAGGAAGAGATCAATAAAAAAATAATTGACACTGTCCTGCATGGCTGTTCCTTTCACTTATGTAAAGCATAGGAAATAGGGAGAGTATGCATGGTGATTCTCTTGGTGAGTTTAACATAGGAGTGTCCTATCAACGCCAAGGCAAAACTTAAAATGGAAGGTGATTTGGACCATTGGAAAAGCTCTGGTGATGCAGTGAAGCAGCCTGAGTTCATGAATGTCACCCAAGACATTCTGTGCATACACATGGGGAGTTTTGTTTCTCTCAACAATGTTAAGTAATATTAGAACAGTTGAGCAAAGGTTTCTTTATTTTCAACTACAAAGTTTTTTGACTCCCACATGCACATTCTCTCTGTGTATAAGATTTTAGTAGAACTACTACTTGGATTAGTCCAGAATTTAAATATTAATTCTATTATTAACTGGCTGTGGCCCTAGTCAATTCTCCTAATTTTGAAAAACTCATTGTCTTCATTTATAAAAGGACACTACCACAATAGCCAAAATGTGGAAGGAGCCAAGATGCCCTTCAACAGACGAATGGATAAAGAAGATGTGGTCCATATACACAATGGAATATTACTCAGCTCTCAGAAAGGATGAATACCCAACTTTTGCATCAACATGAATGGGAATGGAGGAGATTATGCTGAGTGAAATAAGTCAAGCAGAGAAAGTCAATTATCATATGGTTTTACTTATTTGTGGAACATAAGGAATAGCATGGAGGACATTAAGAGAAGGGGAAAGTGAAGGGGGGGGATCGGAGTGGGAGATGAACCATGAGAGACTATGGACTCTGGGAAACAAACGGAGAGTTTTAGAAGGGAGGAGAGTGGGGGGGATGTATGAGCCTGGTGATGGGTATTAAGGAGGGCATGGATTGCATAGAACACAAGGAGTTATACGCAAACAATGAATCATAGAACACTACATCAAAATCTAATGATCTACTGTATGGTGACTAACATAACGCAATTAAAAAAAAAGAAAAAAAGAAAAGAACACTAAAACCCTGCCTCATACCTACATTAGCCAGACAGTATCATGCCTGGCCTGTTGCTAGCACTCAAAAAAATACGAGATTCCTGGGGCACCTGGGCGGCTCAGTGGGTTAAAGTCTCTGCCTTCGTCTCAGGTCATGATCTCAGGGTCCTGGGATCGAGACCCGCATTGGACTCCCTGTTCAGCAGGGAGCCTGCTTCCCCCTCTCTCTCTCTGCCTGCCTCTCTGCCTACTTGTGATCTCTCTCTCAGTGTGTCAAATAAATAAATAAAATCTTCAAAAAAATATATGAGATTCCTTTACAGGGCTACTTAATTCATAAGGGTGTATAGCTCCATCCTGTGGGCAACACATCTTTCCAATGTTCAGAATTTATTCAGTTTATTTGGTCATATTCAAAGATCATTACATAATCTAATAGATAAAACAGAGTATATATGTGTGTGTGTATTTAGTTTATATATGCATATGTGTGAGTGTGGTGCATGTGTGTGTGTATGAAGAGAAAGGAAAAGAAAGAGTTAGAAAGAAAAGAAGGATATTAATACTAAGAGCCCAAACCAGAATCATTGAGGCTAGTTGTAACGTCACTAGGTGGGGGAAAAGTAAGTTTCCCTTAAGTATGGTACTGCTTGGATACTTGCGTGTCACGGGTTTTGATCTGGAATGGCTTCACATATATGTAGTTCATCTTGTCAATTTATCTTTCTCTTTCAAGTTCTGTACAACTGATTTGGATAAAAAGGTTGCTTCGGTTGTTTCTATTTAGAAGTAAGCTGTTATTTAATACAGCATCATAGATACTAGTCATGAAAACTGAGGAAAGCAATAAAAGGTAGCTGGGCAAGCCAACATGCTATGGTGGTTAAGATCACAGAATTCAAAGGCAGACAAATCTTGTTTTGAGCAATATCTCTGGTGCTTAAGATGTTATAACCTTGGGTATGTTAACTATCTTCCCTGCAACAGTTTTCTTATTTGTAAAATGTGGAAATTAATAGTAACAATCTCAGAGTTGTTGTAAGAATTAAATATGGAAAAGCTTAAATATTAAAAATGACAGTATCTACTCTATACAATTTTAGCACTGTTGACATATTGCAAGAGTTCCATAATTATAATTAATATTGCCATTAATAGCCTAGTAATAATGATCTTAATACAGAGAAGGCATTATACTTACTAATGACAAGAGAAAATAAGCAACTTTTCTGAACAAAAGAGTAAGAAAAGAGTCTTTGTATATATTGCAAGAACCCGTTATGTATGGATGATACACAGTGTTTAGATATGCATTGATTCTGAACAGGTAGGTGAAAACTTACCTGAAACTTAATTACTTTTAAATATTTTATTGATTTTTAAAAGGAACTTAACATTAACCAAAGTTTACTGTAAAATTATGTGAATTAGTACATAATTTGCACATTCTTGTTTTTCATTTTTAATGGCTAAATAATTATTCTGGAGTTCTATTATTGGAAGTTTAGGTCACTACCAATTTTAATTATAAAAATAAATTATAATTTATATAAGATAGAATATATTACATTGACACTATCAACTTTATCAAGTGTAGACTACCCAGGCTTCATCATTCTATTTTCCTAATTCTATTTTATTAAAATATTGCTGTTTGTGCTTCTTGTCACGATTCTCTAGATTAAACTCACAAAGTCGTTATATATTTTGGAGATTTTCAGAAAAGAATTTAGATGTTTCATTATAATTTACCTTACTGTTTGTGTATGCTTCTAATTTTATCTTCATCACATTCATATTTTCCTTTGGGTTATTTTCAAATCTCCTTGCAATATTACAGTAGCCCACTATGTTTATTTAATGCTTCTTTTTAAAGATTATTTATAAGTGAATTTGCTCATGAATTCTCACTTTTTGAGTCTCATGCATTGTCATGTCACATTTGCATTTACATTATTTTGTAAGTTTTCTGTTTTTGTGTTTTTAATTCCTCCTTTGAGTCAGATGTTATATAAAATAGTATTTTTTATGTTTTTACTAATTTCTTATTTTGACATTGAGATTAAATAGTGTACCTTGAAAAATATTAAAATTTTTGATTTCTTGATATTTTCTTTTTGATGATTTTATAATATATTTTTTCTAGATAAGTCATAAAATATTGAATGTGTTATTTTTTAAATTGCGGTATCAATTATAGACATTGAACCTACCTTACTCATTTCAATTTTAATTTATTCCATTTTATCTATGAAATATGGTTAATGAATAATAATGAGTAAAAAGTCTTTCCATAAAATTTGAATTTTATATTCTTTTTAAATATTTTATGCTGTTATTTGTTCTTTATAATTTTTACTAGTACCCTTTATATTCTGGAAGCCCTTTGATGTTGAGGACCCTGTTAATTTCTTTGTTTTTTTAAGATTTATTTATTTATTTGAGAGAGAGAGAGCATTAGTGGCAGTGAGTGCCAGGCAGAGGGAGAAGGGGACTCTGCCAAGCAGGGAGCCCAAAATGGGGCTCCATCTGAGGACCCCAGGATCATGACCTGAGCTGAAGCAGATGCTTAACTGACTGAGTCACCTAGGCACCCCAAGGACTGTTTATTCCTTATTTTTACTTAGCACAATACCAGACATAAACTCTCATTAAGCGTCTGTTGAATAATTGGATATGTATTTTAAGCTTTAAATGACATGATCACTTTTTTTGAATTTTCAAATTTAATTTAAAAGTAAAAAAAAGCAAATAATGTCAGTGCAAATACTACCTAACAATTTCTAAAACTCACATATCTCAATATTAAGATATTCCTAAATGTAATTTATGTTATTTTGTTTACAGAAAAGCACTACATAAATAAGATCACCAATCCAAAACCATGGAAAGGAAATGGAAACTAAAGGAGGAGAAGAAGAAAAATGTAATATAGAGTTGGTCGGTTATAATCCTTTTATTTTCCTTTGCTATAAATTTGATAAAATTAAAACCTTTACTTTTAATCTTTCTGCATATTTACATATAAGTGGCTCATTTTAAATGAAATATTAAGATGATTCCTGTTTTATATCTTATTAAACTTCATGTTTTGTATAGCCCAAATCTCCTCACAGTTCCAAAGATGCAGTTTATTAGGTCCTTGAAAGGAATATATATTGGAAATTTTAAGTGAGCTGCCCTATGTGCATTCAGTATTATAATTCACTTACTCCTCACCACTAATATACACATAGATATAGTAGCCAGCTTATATTTGTACCTAGACTAGCATGCTGTTCTCTATTTAGTTCGACAGCATCTTTACATGAATTGGAACCTTCTCCTAATACAAGGTAGGAGGTGACTGGGATTTGGAACACTTTTTCTCAGCTTTCTTTATCTCAAATAATATTATGATGCCAAGCTGCATTCACCATGTCATTTGAGCTTTGAGTTTTCTTTGTAAGAAATAATGGACTGCATGTGCATGCATTGTGAGAGGTGTGTGTGTATGTGTGTGTTTCAGTCTTTATTTTTTTTGTGTCAGTTTTAGTTATACTTGTTTATCTAGGAATGTGTTTATTACATTTATATTGCTCAAATTTATCCCAGATTGTATTTTATAGAATGACTTTATTAATATTATAATAACTATATGTTCTATCGTAACTTTATGCATCATTTATGCATTAGTTTATGAAAATGTGTTCCTATGGATATATCAATTTTTTTAGTTTCAAAAACCAGCTTTAATTTAATAACTCTCTGTGGTATGTTTCTGTCTACAGTATGTCTACCAACTACATACTATCATTCTTTTCCACACTTTTCCCATTTTGCTATTATTTCATTCTTTCCATACTTTTCCCAGTTTGCTCTTTATTTTCAGACCATAAAGACCAAACTTATGGTTGCTGGGGTAGAGGTGTAGGCACTTAGGCAAAGTGGATGAAGGGTAGAGAGGGATACAGGCTTCCAGTTATAGAATGAATGAGCCATGGGAATAAAAGGAACAGCATAAGGAACACAGTCAATGATACTGTAATAGCAATGTAATGGGACAGATGGTAGATACACTTGTGGTGAACATATCATAATGTATAAATATGTCAAATCACTAAGTTGTACACCTGAAATTAATGTAACATTGTGAACCAACTATACTCAAAATAAAAAACTTGTTAAAAAAAAAAAAGAGGTGCCTGGGTGGCTCAGTCGGTTACATGTCAGACTCGATTTTGGATCAGGTCATATTTTTAGGGTCCTATGATCCAATCCTACATCAGGCTCCAAGCTGGCCATGAAGCCTGCTTAAGAGTCTCTCTCCCTATCCCTCTGCCCCTCCCCACTGTGTGCGCACTCTCTCTTAAAAAACAAAAACAAATAAAAACACAAAAAGAAAAATAATATTTTTCTAAATTCTTAAGAAGAACGCTTAGCTCATTGATTTTGGCATATTTTCTATTATATGCTTTAAAGAGATTATCTTTCCAAAGCTTTATTTAGCTACATCAGTCAAGTTTTAACATAAAATATTTTTATCAACATTCACTTCAAAGTATTATTTAATATCCATAATTTGTTCTTTGACCCATGAGTTATGTAGAAGTATATTGCTTAATATCCAAGTATTATGTTTTCTAGTTTTCTTTTTGCTACTCACTTCTAGCTTAATTCTACTTCAAAGATCCACTCTGTATGCTTTATGTCCTTTGAAATTGGTTGAAAAAATAATCTTGGGGAAATAAAATTCAAAGGAAACAATATGATTGAATTTGGCTTCTTAACAGAAGAAAACACAGTATAACGTTTTAAAAATTCTAAAAGAAAATAAGCTGTCATCTCAGAATTCTAATTCCAGTGAAACTATCCTTCAGACAAACAAAACCAGAAAATTCATCAGTAATAGACCACATCAGAATAGACCCACCAGTAAATTCTGGAGAAAGTACAACAGGTAGAAGAAAACCCTCAGTAACTTGTAGAGTGCCTGATGACTTTGTAAGGTGCATGTAAGGTGAATTTGTAAAGTCCAACTCTTCATGGTTATGCCTTTGTCTGGCATTTGGAAGAATGGTGTCTAGGGCCTCCTTGTCTCCTAGGAAGTTCCTGATCTACTTCTGGCCAAGGATTGTGAGCATAAAGTATGTATGTCACTTGCTGGATAGAACACATATTTGATAGAAAATAACCTTATATAGAAAGCATGCATTTATGTATTTATGTATGTGCTTATATATGTATGTATTTTCACACTATTGAAAAAAATTGAGATGGTATCTTGTCAGTCAGCTTATGTCTGAATGATTTTGCTAAGTAGAGCTTTCCATAATATTGTTTAATAGCTTTGACTATCATATCATTGTTTAAAAGTTGCTGATTTTTTTTCTTAAATTAATCCAGAAGATTCACGTAAGGAATGTAATCAGTGGTTTCTGGTTTCATGTTTCCTTTAACAACTATAATCAGTGATTTAAAGTTTTCTCTGTTTTCAAGACACAGAATTTTTCAGTGATACAAACTTAACACTCTCTGTATTTTTCTACAATCCCTTTCTTTTAAAAAAATGTTGCATTTTTCAGTGGTACATGCTGAATACCCTTTTCTCTACAATTTTTAATGGCCTGTTTCTTTTATTTTGCTGATCCTAAAAGAATGGATCTCATGGGAGGTGATGTTCAAATTGTTCACTTAATGACTGAGTGAAAAAAATTCAGATTTAACGGTTTCATAGTGGCTGCACAGAGCTTGAGCTGTACCTTTGGAAATAATGAGACCAGGATATTGAAAAAGACTTTGCCGGTGTGTTTACATGCCTGGAAACCTCTGGCAGTTCCATAAGTAAACCTAGTTTGTTCTGCAGAATAATTATGATTGTTTTGGAATAAGAAACAAACTAATCTGTATTCCCTATTTCTTTTTTTTTCTTTTTTTGTATCAGTTAGGCTTTATTCCAAGAAACAAAACTATTCTAGGCATTTTAAACTGAAAGACATTTAATCCAGGCATTTAACAAAATCATAGGAAAGGCTAGTGAGAATCAGGTGGCAATTGCTGAAGCTATTAATGTAGGGAGAAGAAAATCAGGATCTGCCATAGAACCTGCAGTTGTCATATCCACAGAGGTGTTGACTAGAATAGGGAGACACCTATGTCCTCATAGGCTTTTCTTGCTACACAAAAGAGCAAAACACCAGGAAGATGGCATCAGCTTTCCTTCTGCCTCATCAACCTGTTGAGTTCATAAAATTAGTAAAAATTAGTTTGCATCTAGAACATTCAGCAAGAGATTCTGGAAAATTCTATTTTTAAGCATCACCTTTTTCCGTAGAGCAAGGCACATAGGAGATACTGAGAACTAAGCAAAAATATTTAACATGATCAAAATGTTTCAGTTTTAGTGGAAAATAAGTTCATTTCCAAGACTTAGTTTTTTTCACCTCATTTGAGGGAAACCCATACTTTAGGGTGATGATTTCTCTATGTTCTTTCTTTTAAAGATTTTTTTTTTTAATTTGACAGAGAGAGAGATCACAAGTAGGCAGAGAGGCAGGCAGAGAGAGAGGAGGAAGCAGGCTCCCCGCTGAGCAGAGAGCCCGATGCGGGCCTCTATCCCAGGACCCTGAGATCATGACCCGAGCCGAAGGCAGAGGCTTTAACCCACTGAGCCACCCAGGCGCCCTGTTCTTAATTGTTAGTAAGAACATTGACCAATATCTTGCCTGGAATACAGACTGGGCTTTGGTCTAATTGCTATGTACATTCTTATTATATCCTAGTTACAATATCATTGACTATGTGCCCCTCTCAAGTCAGAGGTTTATGATTAATTTTATGCTTTGATTTCTACATAGTACAGTTAACAATCTTCTTACAAATGACCAATTACTCTGAGTTTAAATACAGTTATGACAATTCAATCTTATTCCTAATTTGGCTAAATATTCCTCTTTTTCATGGTGTAATTGATTTTTCTCTGAAAATCCAAGGGGAATTTTTATGAACACTAAAGATACGATCTATGTGATTCATTTTTTACTTTACTCTTTTCCTTAAAATTCATTTTGCTGGTTTTGCAGCAATTATTAGAATAATTCCATGGATTTGATAGCTAAAGATATGGGAAGACAGTACTTCATTTGGGGAACAAATTGGCCCATCATGCTTGATAGTGAAAAAGGCCACTTGCAAGGGACCATACTGCTAACTGAGCCCTGTGACTTCTCCAGATATTTAGAAAATTTGTCTCTATCCCAGCCTTCTAAGGATTAGCTTTGATCTAAATAGAAAGCTTAATGAGCTAAAGGTGATAGCTCTTGGGATAATGGGCCTCAGTAATAGAAAGTGGCACAGGAGCAGGCTTCAGTTCCCCATAGTACAACCTCACTTCAGCCTATAGTCAAAGTTCTGTTTTTTTTTGCCATTTTCATGAATTCTGAGATGAGCACTGGGATAAGAGGCTAACTTTTAATTCACTTTACTAATTTATAATTGCTGCATGATCATACATTGTTTAATAATATCTCATTAGCAGATTTCCCATATGGGTTGTGTTATAATAATATTAGAAAGGGAGAAAATGAAAAAAATAATAGTATTCCTCAACTTATAGCAGAATATGCAATGAATATTATTGGGAACACTTCATTTTACTTGTTATATTTCTTTTATATATTCCTTATCACGTTAGGGTTTTTTTAGGCTTTCTGTCTTACACTAACGATAAATGACAGGGGAAGTTAGTAATGGAAGTCTGGCAATGACTATGAATGCACATATCAACCTGAGCAAAAAATAATGCGAAGTGACTGACTTAGGGTTGTAATGAGGATGGTATAATTTAATCCTATTTTCTCGCCTTGTTAAAAGAGATGGATTTTGTACCATACTTAGCTTATTATAATTTTTGTCATAAAAATGATTCACTGAATAGAAGTGCCTAAAATGATACCTTGTTTTTGAATTATTCTTCTATTGCATGCTCTCCCATCTTCAAATTTAAAATAAAATACCTGGTTGATCTGCAAATAATTCTATGTCACTCTGATAATTGAGAATACATTTCCTAGGCACATAATTTCAACTTAAGTATTTGCTTTAAAAATTTTCATGCTTTTAAAAAATTATGTTTGATTTCAATGACCTGAAGTATAGTTTTCTACCTAATTTTCTATACCTATTTTAAATTACATACTTCTAGATAACTATGATTTGTCAGAAGTTGCATATATGTTATATTATTGTATTATTTATATTTTGCCATTTTTATGTTTGACAGTGGATGTCTTGTGATTTCTGATATTTTGAAAGATGACAGATTTTATTCATTTACTCATTCGAGATATTACAGAGGAGAATTGATAAATACAAGGCTTTGAAGAATGTACTAGCAAGGCTATGGAGACAATTTTGACATATATCCTGTCCTAAAGGAGTTTATAGCTCAGAAAAGAACTTACAGGTGGGTAGAACTGTTTAAATAAGCTTTATGTATATGAATTGATAAAATACCTTTGCAATTGGTATGATGACCAAACCATTGTTTAAAAAATTCCCACAGCTTTCTAATTTTTAATATTTGACCATACTCAAGTATATTTCAAAATTATTATAAATTTAATTCAAATGTGTAATAAACATAAACTTGAAAATATAAAAATTATAAATTCATAAAAGTCATGATTTTCTCCCTTAGTACATCATTTCTTTCCTTAAGCAAATCAATTTGCTTTCTAATAATTTTCACAGTCTCACACCTGACCTAATTATCTCTTTAGCTTTCAAACGAATTAATATCGATTTTTTATAATGAAAGTTTTTGTCCTGACTCTGAAAATGACAGTTTGCCAAGTATAAGGAATTATGAAAGGCAGTATGTTCTCTTAAAATACATTACATTTTCCTCAAATCTATTTTTTATATACTTTAGTGTAAGGATGTTCTCCTTCTTGCACCCACATGCACCACAACCACCAATATACAAATTCAAATAAGGGAAATTAACATGCCAGTGGCATAAAAAGTTTAGCACCACTAGCCAGGTAGAAAAATCAAGGCAACTAAAATAGCTAAATGTGTTTTTGTTTTTGTTTTTTTAAGGATTTTTTTTTCTTCTTAATTTATTTATTTGACAGAGAGAGACACACAGCGAGAGAGGGGAACACCAGCAGGGGGAGTGGGAGAGGGAGAAGCAGGCTTTCCAGCAGAGCAGGGAGCCCACTGCCGGGCTTGATCCCAGGACTCTGGGATCATGACCTGAGCTGAAGGCAGATGCTTAAGGACTGAGCCACCCAAGTGTCCCTGCTAAATGTGGTCTTGATGGCTACCACAGTAGTCTGAAACTGCACCCTCCAGACCTCTGATCACAGCAGAAATGCCTATGCTTTAAGCTAACAGTGAAGATAAAATATTTCTTCAGAAAGAAATCACCTTGGTCTATTAAATGAGCAGTGGTAGACTTTACCATTTTGATCATAAAAAAGCAAGAGAGTGAAGGGGACTAATCTTATGAGCACTGACAGTCCAGCCTTATTAAAAAATTTAAGATTCAAACACTGAGTCCACTGTAATGTCCTTGAAACTGATCAATTCATAGTAACCCTTCTTCTTTGTGGATGGAGAAACCCTTCTTCTTTGTAGATGGAGAAACCATATGGCAAGAGAAACCCTTCTTCTTTGTGGATGGAGAAACCATATGGCAAGAGACATAAAGATCTCTTTTGTCTGGGTATAATTATTCAGCACTCATATTTGTTAGCCTAACAAGTAGACCTATACCAAGTCTTCTAAATCTATTGAGAAAAAGACAGATATCACATTATACAAGAAAGTACATTACTGTGAATGCTGTAGTAGAAATGATATGGAAATAGTGCTGGGTTTTCCATTCCAGATTAATACTCTGTGTTCCTTGTAATGCAGATGCATACTAATTCTTCAAGAGTTATGTTAACTCAAGGTAATAATAATGAGGTTAAGATAAAAATTGTTTCCAGTTGATATTCTTCCAGCAGCTTAACACCCTAAGAAGTTTATTTGAATGGTGCTCACTTGTCAGAAATCTGAGGTATTTTATTTTCCTCTGTCAAAATATGATTGTCTACTCCAGCTTTCATCTCCAAAGAACATTTATTTAGTAACCTTGACCAATTTTAAGCTTGTTGAGTACATCACACATTAAGGGTGGAAATCAGGGAGATGAATAGTAGGCAAGAACTCACTGAAGCTGATAGGAATCATTTATCTAACAGCATGATAGTATAATCACATCCTGGTAGGGCATATGAGATTCTAGTGGATGACTTTAAGTCAAAGTTCAGGAAAAACTGACAATTGCCAAGCCCAAGGACCTTCTCAAACTTGTACGTATTTTCTCCTAATAGTTGATTTTTCTTCTTTGGAAATATATAAACAATCCATTCTGCCCAGTAATATCAGGGTATGGAGTATTATACAGAATTAACTAACAATAATATGAAGTATTAAAGATTGTGTGTAATAATGTTCTTCCAAGGTAAGCAACGTAGGATATGAGGTCTGTACATATAACCATGTTTACAGTAGTATTTTCTGCCAAAATCCCACACTATTTTTCTTCTCTTTTCATGCTTTTTATTGCTACTCCGTCTAGAAAGCATTATAATTTATGTTACAAAATGTGCATTGTAATAAACATAAGAATAAACATATAAGAAAATTTTATATATAATTTACTATGTTACTTCCAATGTAAATTTATTTTGTAACATTCATAGAGTCAAATTATTTAGTCCCATTTATTTAATGTTACAGAAGCACATGGCTGTCCCATTTAAAATACAAATTTCATTTTTATGATCTGAAGAGCAAATGAACATAAAATAGGTAAACATTTACAATTGGTGTATAGTTAAGTCAACAGAAATGAACATTTAAAAGATTTAAATATTTGAACTATTTTATACAATTCCTCATAAATTAGCTAGATTTGAGGGAGAGGGTTTATAAATGTGACGTTTTTATTCCTTTTTCAATTTTTTTAGTTTCCAATGTATTTCTTGTTTTTTATTGGTATAAAAGTTATTTTGTATGGTTGTAAATTATATAATATGGTAACATGGATTTTTATTATTTTTAAACATTCTCATTTAAATTTGTATTTTATGTTGAGCACATGATTCATACTTTGTAATCAGAAAGGTTTCTTTCTCTTTCTCTTTTTTCCCTACCCTAATTTTCAAATGCAGAAAGTGGAACAAGTTCTTCCTCTTCCCTTGGGTGAAGACTCATGCTCCTTTGACTAGTCATGATTAAAACACAAAGTAGTTTATAATATCTTGAAGATATAAATATGGTTCTGATTCAGTATCTCGGTCCAGTCACACTTACTATTCAAGATTTTAACTTTATATAAGACAGTAGCTACTTTTGGTCATGCAACTGGAGTTTGCTTCAAGCAAGAAAATTCTAGGTGGCTTCTTTGGTCTATCTACTTTCTTTACTGAATCACTCCTCTTATGGCTTCTTATAGTCTCTCTGACCTCTCTGTAATGAAGCAAGGGAAATGGAAAGAAAAGGGGAACTAAGATGTTCTTAATTGGTTATTTCATTAACCTACTGCTTAGTCTTTGGATCTGACAGCAAAGCAAAGCTCACAGTTCTTTCAAAGGGTTTATTTCTAAATCAAGTCAGCAATCTCTTCTGTTTGGCTTCCTGCACCACTTCAGTTATTGTTTCTTTGGTAATCTACTCCACCCAGAAACTATGTTAAGATTCCAAGGTCACTCTAAGTTATCCTCTTTGGTACAATTTTAAACAATTCTAGATGGAATTTCATAGGAAATCTATCTTATATCTAGAAAATATCCATTTTTTTTAACATTCTCTCTATGGATAAGCTGTAAGAGTGCTGTCCAACACATGTAAATCTCATCTAAAAACTACTGAAATAATAGTCACCGGACTTTGATTTTAAGATTTGCTTGGTTGGAGTGTGTGATGCTTAATTTTACATGTCAATTTAGTTAGTCCATGGTGCCAGATTTCTTGTTAAACACCAGGATAGATCATTCAAAGGAGAGGATTCTGGGGAAATGGAGTAAGGAGCACTGGGAATGAATCTGTATGTATCTCCACCTAGAGAGCAATTGCAAGACAGAATCTACCTGTAGTAACTATATTGGAGATCTGGAGTATAGTCAAGGCTTGCAACTTTCAAGGAAAGGTGCAGAATGAAAATTACAGGTAATTTCAGTAAAATCCACCCATCTGCTACCACTCAGTTCTACAGAAGGCAGATTTGTGTATGTTCCTAGAGTATCCTGCAATCAGCATGAGGGACTCAGGGTGAGTTAAAAGGATTCTGTCTTTAAATACCGGGGATTTATGCTTTCATTGTTGATTGCTGCTTCTGATCATGGTGGTGTAAAAAGGCAGACAGCCACTGTTGAACCTCACCCAATGTTGCCATCCCCTCTTCCTTTGGCTGAAGTGACTTCCAGAGGATTTAAAGAATCAGCACTCTTTTAATCAACTCCTTCATTTTTTTTTTCCTTTTGAGAGTCAGACATTAAAGATGAGGACATTCAAAAGCAACTGCTATACAGGAGAAATTAGAAAGTAACCACAAATGACCAGGCAAGGGGGCAGGCTCAGATGTCCTGACTTGTCACATTATTATAGTCAAATACGTACTTTTGACAAAAATCATAAGGCATAAAAAGAAATAGGAAAGTTTAACCTATTCAAAAATAAGCAAACAAAAACAGAAACTGCCTGTAGAAGAATTGAAGACAGAAATATATATAACACAAAGACTAAAAACAAGTGTCTGAATACAGTCTTAAAAGATGCTCAAATAACTAAAGGAAGATGTGGAAATTTTAAAGAAAATTTAAAGAAAATGATCTCTGAAATGGAAATATCAGAAAACAATAGAAAACCTAAAAAGAACCCCCCACAAATTCCAGAGCTTTAAAGTACAATACCTGAAATTAAAAAATATAAAAGAAAGAAATCATTAGAGGGATTCAAAGGCAGATTTTAAAAGGCAGAAAAAGAATCAGCAAACTTGAAGATAGGACAGTAAAAAATTGCGTTGAAAACAGAAAAAGACTGAAGTAAGTGGATATAGTGTAGGGGACATGTGCATCAAACCAATCAATATATGTATCCATTGTAGGAGTCCTAGAAGAAGAAGAGAAGAGAAGACATAGAAAATACTTGACAAATCAATGGCTGAAAACTTTTCTAGTTTGATTAAAAACATGAAAAAACATTCAATAAGCTCAGTGAATTCCAAGTAAGATGAACTCAAAGAGACCGACACCAAGACACGCTATACTCAAAATTTTGCAAGCCAAAGAAAAAGAGACTCTTGAAAGCAGCAAGAGAGAATGGACTCATGACATACAGGAGGTCCTCAAAAAGATAATTAGCAGATTGCTCATCAGAAACTTTGGAAGCCAGAAGCAGTTATCTGATAACTGCAGAGTTGAACAAATTTGCGCAGAGTACTAAAGGAATAAAACTGTCAACCAAGAACCTATATCTGGAAAAACTGTCCTAAAGTGAGGGAGAAAATACATGATCAGGTAAAAAAAAAAAAAAGACATTATCAGACAAACATAAGCTGAGGAAGTCTGTTACTATTAGACTCTTTTTTTTTTTTAAGATTTATTTATTTATTTATTTGACACACAGAGAGAGATCAGATCACAAGTAGGCAGAGAGGCAGGCAGAGAGAGAGGAGGAAGCAGGCTCCCCGCTGAGCAGAGAGCCCGATGCGGGCTTCGATCCCAGGACGCTGAGATCATGACCTGAGCCGAAGACAGAGGCTTTAACCCACTGAGCCACCCAGGCGCCCTGTTACTATTAGACTCTTTGCAAGAAATGCTAAAGGGAGTCCTGCTGGTTGAAATGAAAGGTTATTAGACAGTAACCTGAAGTCTAATGAAGAAATAAAAATCTCAGTAAAGGTATATGCATGGACAATTATAAAAGCTAGTATTATTTATTTATTATTTTTAAAATTTAAATTCAATTAATTAACATATAGTGTGTTACTAGTTTCAGAGGCAGAGTTCAGTGATTCATCAATCTTATATAATATCCAGCGCTCATGACATCATATGCCTTCCTTAATATCCATCATCCAGTTATCCCATCCCTTACCCCCTCTCCTCCAGCAACCCTCAATTTTTTTCCTATGATTGAGAGCCTCTTGTGGTTTGTCTCCTCTGATTTTATCTTCTTTTATTTTTCTCTCCTTTCCCCTATGATCCTGTTTCGTTTCTTAAAATTCCACATATGAGAGAGATTATATGATAATTGCCTTTCTCTTATTGACTTATTTCCCTTAGCAAAATACCCTCTAGTTACAGCCACATCATTGGAAATGGCAAGATTTCATTTTTTTTGATGGTTGAATAGTAGTATTCCATTGTATGTGTATGTGTGTGTGTATATATATATATACCACTTCTTCTTTATCTATCCTCTGTCAATGGACATCTGAGCTCTTTCCATAGTTTGGCTATTGGGGACATTGCTGCTATAAACATTGGGGTGCAGGTGCCCTTTCGGATTACTACATTTGTATCTTTAGGGTGAATACCTAGTAGTGCAACTGCTGGGTTGTAGTGTAGGTCTATTTTTAACTTTTTGAGGAAGCTTCATACTGTTTTCCAGAGTGGTTGCACCAGCTTGCATTCCCACCAACAGTGTAAGAGGGTTCCCCTTTCTTCTAAAAGCTACTATTATTATAACAGCTGAACCACTTTACTTTTTGGTTTCTACATTATGTAAGAAACAAATACTTTAAAAAATAATTAGTCTAAAAGCTGGTATTATTGCAACTTTGGTTTGGAACTTTACATTTTTCTTTCTACATAAGTTAAGAGGCTAATGTTTTAAAAGAATCATTATACTTTAGAACACACAATGTATAAAGGATGGAATTTTGTAATATTAACAATTTGAAGGGTGGAGCTATAAAAGAACAGAGTTTTTTTGCATGTTATTGAAATTGAGCTGGTATAAATCTAAAATAGAGTGTTACAACTTGAAAATGTTAAATGTATTCCCTATGGTAACCAGAAAAATAACAACTATAGAATACACACACAAAGAAGTGAGAAATTATTATTAAATACATGATTTAAAAATCAACTAAGCACAAAAGAAGACAGTAATGCCAGAAATAAGGGACAAAAATTGCCGAAGACATGTGGAAAACAAGTAATAAAATGATAGAAGTAACTCCTTATTAGAAATAAGTTTAAATATAAGTGGATTAAACTCTCCAACTAAAATAGAATGGACAAAAAATATCCAATTACATGCTGTCTGCAAGAGACTCACATTATATACAAACAAAAAACAGAGTGAAAATGAAAGAATGGAAAAAGATATCCACATAAGTAATAACCAAAAGAGAGCCAGAATGGCTATACTAATATCAGACAAAATAGACTTTGAATCAAAAAAGTTTATAAGAAAAAGAAGGATATTATATATTAATAAAATGTTCAATATAGCAAGAAGTTATAACAATTATAAATATTTATAACAAATATAAATATTTATGTAATACTAATAATAGATCATCAAAATATATGAAGCAATAATTGATAGGAATGAAGGGAGAAACAAACACTACTACAATAACAGTTGGAAAATTCAATTCCCCATTCTCAATAATGGATACTACCACCAGACAGAAGATAAGTAAGGAAACATAGGACTTGACCAACTAATTTATTAACTAGCTGAATCTAACAGACATATACAGAATCTTCTTCCCAGCAACCACAGCATACATATTATTCTTTAGGGCACATGGGACATTTTCCAGGATAGATCACATGTTGGGCCACACATCAAGTCTCAGTAAATTTCAAAAATAGGTATACAAAGTATCTTCTCTGACCACAGTGGGATGAAGTTAGAAATCAAGAACAAAAATAAAACTGAAAAATTCACAAATTTTTGGAAATGAAACAACACTCTGCTTCATTGTATGTCCTTGGGTCCTATGTCAAGGATCCTTGACATACGTTTATTAAAGTCTACTTATGTGCTTTCTATTCTGTTCCATTGATCTATTTATCTATAGTTTTCTAATACCACAGTATTAATTACTATAGGTTTATAGTAAATCTTGAAGTTGGGTGACATGAATCTCCCAAATTTGTTCATCTTCAATATTGTGTTAGTTATAGTGTGTCTTTTGCCTCTCAATATAAACTTCAAAATCAGTTGTGAACATCAATAAAACTTGCTGGGATTTGGAATTGTGTTGAATTACAGATCAAATTGAGAGGAACTGACATCTTGACAATATGGACCCTTTTCTATACACGAACATTGAATATCTATCCGTTTGCGTTGTTACTTAATTTTGCTCATCAGACTTTCATAGTTGACTTTATAAAAATCTTAACACATGCTTTATTAGGTTCATATCTATATATTTAACATTCTAGGTGTTAATGTAAATGGTATTGTGTTTAAATTTCAAATTCCACCTCTCCATTTTGTATATTAACCTTATCCTGCAACCTTGCTGCAACTACTTAATAGTTTCAGGAGTTCTTTTGTCTTTTTTTTTTTTTTTAGATTTTTCTACATAGATGATCATGTCATCTGCAAACAAAAACATTTTTGGCTTTCCTTCACAATCTATATAATTCTTATTTCCTTTTCTTGCCTTATTGCATTAGCAGGGATTACCACTGATTTTGATTTTGGTTATTGTTTCATTCACAAGGTTACTGGATTCATAATAATATATAATATTTAATCACTTTTGGTAACTACTTATTTAAAGGGAATATGATTAAAGGGGTTTAAAAGTGAGGTGTCATCTCAACCTAAGGCAAGATGCTCAATATCATCCCATGTTTGTCAGCCTCAATTCAAAAATAAAGCTGTATCTTTCATCCATCCACCCTTATTTTAGACTGCCTATCTGGGATGTGCAAGTTATTCTTAGCAGAGAAATAGTTTTATGTTCCTCAAGAAGATGAGAGGATACAAACTGATTAATACTGTGTATTTACAAACCAGCTCATGAGAGCAGATAAATTTTCAGGAATACTACAAGCTGGTTATTAAACAAAGCAACTATTAAAATTTGTTTTTAACATTTTAACATTACAAATACTACTTTTTATGCATTGAGAATATAGCAAAACTTATGGGGCAGAAGATTCTACATTGGGCTTGAAGTAATGTAGAGTCCAATAAATGTTATATCCCTAATCCTAAAAACTTTTGAAAATCCACTTGACAAGAAAAAAAAACCTATATGAACATATAATTAATTAAATGATGTCAAACAGAAAGAGAAATACTCAAGACTCATCACTTCCTTTTTTGTCATTAAAAGCGGTTTACTATCACTGAAGTATTTGCAGTTTAAGTGCTTAAGGTCATGTACATATATTATGTCAGTAAGGTGAATATAATATAAAATGGAGTGTCACTGTGCATTATTTCATGACTTCTCATTTGGTAGCTTGAAAGTGATTATAGTATGAGTATTTACATCATGGGAAGCACTAAAAATAGGGTTTTGTTTTCTGGTGGAATAATTTTTAATTTACTAGCTCACTAAGGTCTGCTGTGTTTGTCTTTTTATCTTGCTTATACTTTTTTTTCAAATTTTAAGGTGAACTCAGATTTTACAATCTACATAAGCCAGTTTTAAAAGATAATAGATTGACAGGTATAATTAAAATTACTCTTAATAGTATAAATTTAAAGCATATATTAGATACACTATAACCCACCTGTCCTTAAAGCTGGGCTTGCAAAAGCATGAAAGTGCGTATATATTGTGATATAGCTGCAAATAAATGTTAAAAAAATCAGTATCCAGATTCTCACCTTTCAAATGAATAATTTCCAACAAGTGGTCTGTCTGAGAACATGCCATGATTTTTGTCTATTTGCTCCCTCCTCTTTCACCGTAGGCATTCCCCCACTTTTCAGAAGAGATTTGTCCCTCTCTGTCACCTAAGTCCTTGGTAAAATGCATTTTTCAAGTCAAAATTTCCAGATTATACCAATGGTAATCCCCCCTGTGAAAGAATACTTGAACTTTAAGGAAGGATTTGTGTCAAGAGTGTGATTTATTTATGCAGGCTACCGACTCAAGGTAAGGATTATGTTACAAGGAGATTACCAAAGTCCAACTGTTGTCTAGGGCATGCCTATTAGCAGGCTTATTTGGAATGAAAATGAGTTCTGATTTTTTTCTCATGACAGAAAGTTAGACTAACTTGGCTGGTTTGTTTAACAATGAAGGTTTACTTTGCCAATTAAGTAACTCTGTGACATTATCTATAAATTCAATAAGATAAATCTGCAGCTTCACAATTTCAAGGAAAATATATTTAATGTGCATATACAATGCAAAGTATGCTAGAAGAAAATCCTTTGCAACTATTTAAACTTATGATGAAAAATAATATATGTCAATTTAAAAATGTATGAGGTGCTTTATAGTTTTGCAAAATTATTTTAAGGTGTTAGTAGAAAAATATTTGAAGACCAATATTATTATACACAGACTATTGAATATTATATGAAAATTAATGTTTTGATGGTTGATACAATTGTATCCAAATGTCAAATTTTATTATTTATCTCAGATGAAAATGTATATATTTGGAGTATAATTATTATATACTAGCAATAGATCTAATTTTCTATGACAGTTACAAAAACTTAGTTAACATTACCAATACCACATCTATAAAATGGTAAAGCAATGTTTATTTACTAACACAGGATCCTTTGAGGATTACAATTTTTTTGAAATTTTTCATTAATGAAATGTATTTTTTTCGATAAATCAAACCGAACTTTTTCTGTGACAGAAATCATCCTAGCTTTTGAGACTTAGAAATTAGTCTTTAAAAAAAAATTATTCAGCACCCATTTTAGGTCATATTCTCATGAAACATCAGGCTACAAGCCTCCTCAACATGTTAGGGGTCAGGTCAATTGAAATTAAAAAACCTCCATCTGGTCATACCATACTTGGGAAATCAGAGTAGTATCATTCCTGCTGAAGACTCACACAAGCTTAGACCCCAGCACTTTCAGCTAAAGTGGCTCTGATTGATTAATATTTTTCACTATGGAGTTTTGCCTTGGAAACACAGAAATTGTACCCTCCAGGTTGAATAAGTATACGGTAATTAAGAGATATGTTACAAAATAATTCAAACGGAAAAACCAATGGGGTCCTTGACCATACTGATGAGGGACAGAGCAATGGAAAGAAAAGATGATGTACCATCTGCCAGTCCCCAGGATATAGAAAGATTCAAGTGTATAAAGTACCTAGAAAATAGACTTAGAATTTGAAACTAGGGAAGTCTTGGTTCCTAGTTGGTAGAACTGAATAACTAAAATATCATTAAGACGAAAGGTCTGATTTTAGATTATCTTAATATTAAATTGTTTAATATTATTATTTTTACAATTTTTTTCAATCATGATAAAACACACATGTAACGAAATAGTATTATTGATATAGTAGCCAATCTAAATAATGTATTCTCTATTCATAATCGATAAAGACAGATCATCAAACTTACTACACAACTATTAGAGATGATTTTCTCAATATAGAAATAGAAAAACTGTATAATTTAAATGTGTCTTTTTTTCATGTAGTCTCCCTACAAAACTATAGAAGCAAATTTTTCCCATAAAGTTTTAGGATTTATGCTTTTCATATAAATAAAAGGCTGGAGTGAATTTTTTGGCATAAAAAAACTACTTATTTGTATATCGACAATGAAAGTAAAGATACAGAAAATGGAATAAAGAATATTTTTTCTTAATAGTTTCCAAAATATGTTACCACATTGGTAAAGAAGACATTGTATAAATTATATACAAAAATGTTGAGAAATGAAGAAAAGAAGCAGAGTCTATTGAATTAGATCTTATAGTTTGCCCTGAATGCACTGCTGTGTCTCTTTTTTTTTTAAGATTTTATTTATTTATTTGACACAGAGAGAGAGATCACAAGTAGGCAGAGAGGCAGGCAGAGAGACAGGAGGAAGCAGGCTCCCCGCCGAGCAGAGAGCCCGATGTGGGGCTCGATCCCAGGACCCTGAGATCATGACCTGAGCAGAAGGCAGAGGATTAACCCACTGAGCCACCCAGGTGCCCCACTGCTGTGTCTCTTTAACAACATTTTCAGGATCATCATAAAACTCACTTCCTTAGTTAGTTAGACATGTTGACTAAGCTTGAAGTTTCCAGGTTATATTTGCTATTCTTCTAATAGTTAAGTTCCTCTTAGATTTGGGAAGCAACCACCCCCTTCTTCACTTTTCTCACTATTCATTTGATCTCTACTCATTTGGCATAGCAAATGCAATCGGGATTCATAACATTAAACAGTACAGAGAAAAATTAGTTGAAATGTTATGTACTATGACTCTATTTAAAAGTTAAAGGTTATGGGCGCCTGGGTGGCTCAGTGGGTTAAAGCCGCTGCCTTCGGCTCAGGTCATGATCCCAGGGTCCTGGGATCGAGGCCCGCGTCGGGCTCTCTGCTCAGCAGGGAGCCTGCTTCCTCCTCTCTCCTCTCTCTCTGCCTGCCTCTCTGCCTACTTGTAATCTCTCTCTCTGTGTCAAATGAATAAATAAAAAAAAAATTAAAAAAAAAAAGTTAAAGGTTACTTCCCCCAAATTCTCTAACTTCTGAATGTCTGAATCCAACAGATACATATTCATATAAAATAAACAACACAAGGATGACAATTACTTAGATCATAACTACTTTTTACTACTCTAAATATGCACATATTCATCAGGTCTCAAATGTACCTTAGGAATTATTAATCCACTTTTTTTTCCCGAATCATAAGTAATTATGCTCAAAGTAATAAATTAAAAGTGCATATATTCTTTTGCTGATACACATACATTGTTTAATATATATTTCTAAGAAAATATTCATGATTAGCACTTAAAATTAAAACAAATATACATTTATGCAACCAATGTTTTCATGGGTAGCAATGCATTTACAAATTTTGAAATATATCAGTGATTTAGAGAACCATCTTACTCTGGAATTTACAATGCCTTCTGAATGTTTCTTAGAGAAAGGAGAACACAGAGAAGAAAGAAAGCTACTGGAAAAATGTTCCCACATAATATCAGTAAGGCTTTACAATAGAAAATTTCATCAAAAAAAATTCAAAGTTGTACTTCATTCTGGGTGACTTCACAGCAATAAGTTTTACTCGATTTTATAATGTTTCCCCTGGAAATGTCTTTAATTAGATTGAGCGCTATGGATTTCTTTTGCAGGTATGCATTTAATGTTCCATTTAAGACATAAACAGGATAAAGTATGCCTTGGAATAGGGTATTTAGGATTTGTGAGTATTTTGCTTGTTGCTGTTTTTGAACTGTAGTAACTGCAACTTGTGTATACTAGGTTGTCATTTTAGGGCAGCTGTTTTGTGGGAGATTCTAATATTACATACCTGTAAGACTTTTGTTGTTAAAGAATAAAGAATAGGAAACTTTTGCTTTTATACTCCATTTTTAGCTTATTAATAGCATCTTAAAAAGCAAAGAAAGAGTCTTATGGTTAGAATCATGAAAAATTATCTCTAAATAGCAACTTGTTAAAATATATCTTTTAACCATTCTAGTGGAAAGCTATGCTGAGAGATGTAGGATATACTGGTTTTGTTCTTTGAGTAAGAAGAAATAATTCAAATAGAAAACAAATGTGAAAAAAATTATTATATGCTATTTTGGATGATTCATTAATTTTCCTTTAAATAACAATGCTGCTCTTTGTTGAGCTATAATCTGACATTTTACTATTTTATGCACAGAAATGTGCTCCTATTTATGTCATTAAATAGGAATTTAAATTGCAGCAATATTATTAAGGGGAATATATCCATTATCCATTTTACTATGTTTTATGATATACATGAAGACACTGGAGTATATTACTCATTGAGATAATGAGAAGATATTTTGCTGTGTGGAATTTTAATGAATAAAATGACATTTATGTTGGCATTTATCTACTCTTTTATTTAAGGATAGTATGCCCATAGTAGTGACCAAGGGCTAACACTTTAATCACTTTATACAGACATAGTGAAAGCATTGGCAGGTTAACAAGATAAATCAGAGCTCTTAACATCAGTTTCTATCTCACTTCTGAAAATTTAGAGGGTTAGAGATGTTGCTGCTATGTTTGTGAAAAATCAAAGATGGATCCCACCCATACATGTTTGGTTCAGATCTTAAACCACTTCAGTTCAAAACCTGACTCTGACTTTTAATAGCTATAAGTTCTTGGGCATATTACTTGGGCAACTAACTTTATCTAATTGATATTTATAGAACAAGATATGAAATAATGAGAGAATACACATTTTTTTCAAGTGTATATTGACCATTCTTTAAGATAGAAACCATATGCTAGACCATTAAATAAGCCTGAAAAATTTTTACAAGATTGAGATCTCACAGGATATATTTTCTAACCACAACATAATTAAATTAAAAATCACAATAAGAGGGCACCTGGGTGGTTCAGTCAGTTAAGTGTCCAACTCTTGATTTTAGTTCAGGTCATGATCTCAGGGTTGTGAGACCAAGCCCTGTGTCAGGCTCCACACTGGGAGCAGAACCTGCTTAAGATTCTCACTCTCTGTCTCCTTCTGTGCTTCCCCGCCCCATCTCGTTAAAGATAATTAATTAATTAAAATTTAAAAATAATAATAAATAAATCACAATAAGATATCCAGAAAATTCCCAATTATTTGGAAATTGACCACATACTTTTATATAAATCAAATGCCAAAGAAAAGCACAAGTAAAAATAGAAATCACTTCAAACTGAACTGAAATTTAAGCACAAAAATAAAAATTTATAGAATGCAGTAGTGTTCAAAGGAAAATTCTTAGCTATAAATGAAATTCTCATATTATGAAAAAAATGATTAAAATTAATGAAATAATTCTAGTAAGGATTGAAAAGGAGCAAATTAAGCCCAGAGAAGTTAGAAAAAGAAAATAAAGATAAGAGCTGAAATCAATGGAATATAAAAGGGAACAGTGATGGGAAAATTCATAAAGCAAAAAGATGGTTCTTTGAAAGAGATGAATACAACTCATAAACTTTTAAAAATACTAATCAAGAAATAAAGAAAAAAACATTTCTAATATCAGGAATGAAAGAAGAAATTTTACTAGAGATACTATATGCAAGTCAAGGATAAGAAGAGAACCTAAGAACAATTTTATGCCAATATAAACCACTTAGATGAAAGAGGCAATTTCCTTGAAAGACAAACTTATCAAACTAACAAAGAAATTGAACTAGCCATATTTCAAAAAAATTCAATTTGTAAATTAAAAGCAAACAAACAAAAACCAAATCAAAGAGAAAGGAAGACTTCTTGAAGAAAATTCAAAGCCTAGATGGTTTCACTGGTTGTGTTTTATATATGTATGGAAAAATGAATACTGATTTCCCAAAAACTTATTAAGAAACTACAATAAATAAAACAGTGTAATATTGGCAAAAATGTAGACATATAGATCAATGGAACAAAACAGAATGACCAAAATAACATTACATATTGACAGCTAAGGATTTTTTTTAAAAGTTACAAGACCATTAAACAACAATAAAAATGGAAATCAAACACAAAAACAAAAAAAAAATCTGGAGAAAAAGGACAAGAGTATGTGAAACATACACCATAATTTCTACCTTTTGCTATATACATAACTGATTCAAGATGGATCATCAAATTAATAATAAAACTGAAACTATAAAGATTCTAGTATAAGACTTAAAAAAATACTTTTCTGGGTGCCTGGGTGGCTCAGTCAATTAAGCATCTGCTTTTGGTCAGGTCATGATCCCAGAGTCCCACGATCGAGTCCCAGGATCAAATCTCAGCATCGACTCCAGCACCAGTCTCCCCACTCAGTGACAAGTTTGCTTCTCTCTCTGACCCTCCCCATTCTCGTGCTCTCTCTCTCTCTCACTCTATCAAATAAATAAAATCCTTAAAAAAATAATAAAAGAAAATACTTTTCTAAATTTGGGGTAAGGCTAAGAAGTTTTTAGAGTGAACATGAAAAGCACTACAATAAAATAAAGAATGTTAAAAAATTTACTTTATTATAATTAAAAACTTCTTGTCGTCAAAAGACATCAAGTAAAAATATATATAACTTTATATTTTAAGAAATGTGTATTTGGTCTTGTCTCCATTCCTGGCAAAGAGCTGCTAAAATCTTGGAATTTCCTAAGTGATTAGAGCAATTAAGTTGACTTTTGTGATTAAAGCAATTAAGTGGACTTTTGTTATGTTAATGAGTGATTCCTGGCAATGACTTGTGGAGAGGGGCTTGCCAGGGGAACCAATTGAATAATTAGAATAATTAGATGGGGCACCTGGGTGGCTCAGTTGGTTAAGCATCTGCCTTGGGCTCAGGTCATGATCCTAGGGTACTGGGATTGAGCCCCACATCAGGCTCCCTGCTCAGTGGGGAGTCTGTTTCTCCCTATCCCCTGCCCCTCCCCACTGCTCATATGAACTTGATCTCTCTCTCCCTCAAATAAATAAATAAAATCTTAAAAATGTAGAATAATTAGGATATTGGAACTTTAAGGGGCACCTGGATGGCTCAGTCAGTTAAGTATACAACTTTTTATTTTGGCTCAGGTCATGATCTCAGGATCCCAGATCAAGTCATGCATGCAGCTCCCCACTCAGTGGGGAGTCTGCTTGAGATTCTCCCTCTTCCTCTCCCTCTGTCTCTCCTCTCTCTCTCTCTCTCTCTCTCTCTCTCTTTAAAACAAATAAATAAATATTTTTTAAAAAAGAATATTGGAACTTTCAGTCCCACCTCCAACCTCCTGGGAGGGGAAAGGAGCTACAATTGAGTTCAATCACCAATGGCCATTGATTTAATCAATCATGCCTGTGCAATGAAGTTTCCATCAAAACCCAAGAGGATGATTTCTGGAGGTCTTCAGGTTAGTGAACATATGGAAGCTCGGGCTAAGTGGCACAGGCTCAGAGAGCACGGGAGTTCTGCACCCTTTCCCTATACCTGACCTTATGCATCTCTTCCATCCAGCTGTTCCTAGGTTATATCCTTTTGTGATAAACCAGTAATATAGTAGGTAAAATATTTCTCTGCATTCTGTGAGCCACTGTAGCAAATTAATGAAACTCAAGAAGGGGGTCACTGGAACCTCTAATCTATAGTTAGTTGGTCAGAAGCACAGGTGACAACCTGGACTTGCAATTGGCATCTGAAATTAGGAAGTGGGTCAGTCCTGTAGGATTGAACACTTAACACATGGGAACTAACGCTAGGTAGATAATACCAGAATTGAGTTGAAATGTAGGACACCTATCTGGTGTCAGAAGTGTTATGTGTAGTAGTAGTGTGAAAGAGTATAGGAAACACAGGATCAAGTTTTTCTAAATAACATATAACCAAAATATACAAAATCTTCAGATATTATTTTATATTATAAAAATAGAAGATATTTTAAAATGGAAAAAGTTACTTAATTTATGAAAGACTTGATAAAGACCAATATACATATTAAAAGTGATAAATATCATTGATCATTGGGCAAATGACTACTAAAATTAAGTACAAAATCACTCCAACTGGTGTGACTAAAATTATAAATACTGACATCATCAGATGGTGGTAAGCATGTAGAGTAACTAAACTCTGATACACTGTAAGTAGAAATGCCAATTGGCCCAATCACTTTGGAAAATTGTTGGGTACATTCTCATACAATGAAACTTCAATCTTCCCTATAGTCTAGCAATTCTACTCCTAAATTTTAACTCCAGAGAAATGAAAATATATGTCCACAAAAGACTCATAGAAAAATGTTTACAGCAACTTAATTCCTAAGGGCCCCAATCTGGAAACAACTTGAATGCTTTTCAACAGGAGAATGGATAGGCAAATTTTAGCATATTCATATAATGAAATTCTACACAGCAATCAAAAGGAATGAACTACTAATAAATAAAACACAGGGGTAAATCTCAAAAATATTATACCTAATGAAAAAGATGAGACCTAAAGAATACTGTATTATTTCTAATTATAAAGAATAATAACAGGTGAAATTATCTGCAGTAACAGAAATCAGACTAATGATTTTCCATGGAAGATGGGGGTATATTAGAAGGGGGTGCAAGGGAGTACTGTAAGTTGATAGACATGTTATATATGTTGACTGGAGTTTTGTTTGTACATAGATCCAAACTTACTGAATTATTCATGTATATCTGTCATTATATGCAAATTATATATAAAAAAATAGAAAGGGGGGCAAATACTTGGAGAAAAAGATAGGAATTCAGTCAGAATAGATCCCCCTGGCTATACACGCTACAGTATTATGTAAATTTCATAGTTTTACCCTACCATATTGATAAATGTAATTGATACCTCTTCCTAAGTTATTAAAGTTACTCCCTTTGCATACACTAAATAGAGAAGATTCTTCTCTTCAGGTGACATAACTAATTCTAAGGTGCATTTTTACCCTGCTAGTACCTCTTCAAACAGATGGCTTTGTGCAGAAAATAATCTATACAATTTTATGCTATATCCCTGGACCAAGAAAAGGGGTTAAGTTCCCATTAGAGATGAGTTTAGGGCCAAGACAGATTTTTGAGCAGAGGTGTAACCTAATAATATTGTAGAGGAGATTAGAGCCTAGGGCAGCTTGGAATAAGGGAGGTAATTTTGGGACTAAACTAGGGTCTTGGCAGTGGGAATAGAAAATGAGACACCAATGCTTTATGAAAATTGCTAGAACTTACAGACAGGTGCTACATGGTCAGTGTGGGGGTGGGTCAACATGGACAAACACAATAGGTTAAGGCTTACTCTAGGGCTGTCGAGAAGAGTAGCACTTCTAAGGCATCAGTAAGCATCACAGGAAATCTGTTTACTGTCCTGATGAGTATCTTTTCTCTATTGGATGTTCTTTGAAAGTTGGGAAATAAAGAATATAGCTGGTCCCTGTTTTGAAGTATTTATAATCTAGTGAAATTATAATCAGAAAATTCTTCAGATAAATGTTGTTATATAATAAAACTTCATAGAAAATTATCTCAGAAGCCCAGATAAAGAGCTGGTTAACATGACTACTAGGAGACAATCATTGACTTCAATATCAATACTGTAAAGGGAATTCTGCCAGGAGGAATCCATTATAGACAAAAAGATCAACACATATAAAATAATGTAGACACAAATAAGTATGAGAACAGGAAATGATTCGGTTTAGCTATAGTTTTAATATACATGTAGGGGAATGATACAAGAGGTTTTGTAAATGTAGATCAACGTTACGAGAATAATGCCTCTTTTCTCTGCATGTTGGATTTTGACAACCGGTTACTCTTGGGTTGAAACTTAATTGCAGATATTTTAATTTCTTACAAAATGTGTTTAACAATTTCTGATTTAGTTATAAACAGACATTGAGGAGTTTCTCAAAAACCAAAACACCAATCTTATCTTGAAAAATCAAAAGATCTAACAACACCATTTTTTCACAATTTTGCATTAGGAGCTGAATAGTGCTTACTCTTTTAAGGTAAAGTGTGCATTCCTTGCTATCTATTATATTTATGTTACTAGCTGGGCATTTATCTGTATTGATGTCAGTTTTCCTCTCTGTACCCGATAGGTAGTTAAGCAAGTTAGATAGATTGCTTGGTAAACAGCTGCATTAAAGTAGATTAGTGACAATATCATGAGTGCAATAACCTAGTTAAGATCTAATGCAGTCTTGTGATAAGGCAATGACAAAGGGAATGGATGGAGCAAGTGGACCCCAGAGATACAGGTGATACGGAATAAATGGAATATGGTATCTGATGAGTAAAGAGTAAAGAGAGATTGCTAAGCAAGGGCTCTTTCATAGGTACAGAGTAGAAAGGATAACTTTGGTTAGTTTGATGCTGCAAATAAATTGCCCTTACATGTAAATCGGACTTTCTGCCATTAAATATATGCTATAAGTCTTAACAAGCCTGGGAAAAGGGAATAGATAACATCAGAAAATAAAGAAGAATAATGTTATCACAAAAATGAAAGATGTCAGGTTCTTCACCACCAACAACCTACCTCTTAAATTCTCCTTTAGGGCCCAAACTTGGAAAGGGGTGATTTTAGAAATGGAGAAAAAAATATTTGGCGACTACAAGTCTGCTTCCTCCCACCTAGCTAGAAGGGATTACAAAATCTCTGGAGGAGTACTAGCGTTGGCTGTGCTAAAAATCCTATATTAGATAAACGTAATACGGATTGAGGTTTTCCATGACCTGTGTTTGATGTGCAGGGGATCTGTAAGATCCAGGTTGCCTTTCTGTGAGGATGTAAAGATGGTGTAAAAATGTCTGGGACAGAAGGAAGAAGCTTCAATGAGAGGGGCTGCTCTAACTAAGGAAGACATCTAAGGAAGTCTTCTACCATGGGTGTAAAACAGAACCCCAAAGCTAGATGGAAGCAGTTATATTATATCTAGCAGTTCTCAGTTCAAAGATGACCACAGATGACACATCTCTTAAAAGATGGCAACACGAAATTCTGTACAATCAACACAGATGTCTTCTCTCCCTTGCCACGAGAATAAATACCTCAAATACTCTCTTGACATTTTGGGACTCGGAGAGATGGAAGGGGGGTGGTAAGCAAATTGATATTAAAACAACCCTGAGCTATTTAAGTCTATTTATTTTTAAATTTAAAAAAATTTTAAAAGATTTTATTTATTTATTTGAGAAAATGCAAGAGAGCATTTTGGAGGAAAGCAGAGGGGAAGGGAGAAACAGACTCCCTGCTGAGCAGGGAGCCCATTGCAGGGCTTAATTCCAGGCCCTGGGACCCTAATGACCTGACACTCAACTAACCGAGCCACCCAGGTGCCCCTAAGTAAGTCTATTTAAAATAAGAAATGCAAAAGAAGAATTAACACTTAAAGTTAATTAAAAAGCAACAAATATTTATATATTATTTTTGTTTTTTCTACAATTACCTAGGTGGGGGGTTGGAAGGGTGACATGTAAGAAATAACCTTAGTTGCAGAAAATAAACAAGGCTGTAATTTTTAGTACATCTGTAAGATAGAATGTAGTATCTTTAATCCAAAGGACAAATAGGTTGATAATAATGCTATATATTTACTGGATGCTTAATATATTCCAGAAACAGCCTAAGTACATTATAGTAATTAACTTATTTACCCCTTTTAGGAGGAAAAAACATTTCAAATACATCTTATCATTAACATTGTTTATGAATAAAATAACAAAGCAAAAGGAAAGTGAGTAACTTGTTAACAGATAGCTATTAAATAGCAGAGCTAAGGTCTTAACTATTAACTGCTGAAACTGAATGCCTTCCTTATTATTCACTAGTAGTTTATTCCTCGAAGACAGTGAATATAATAGGAGTACCAATTTACAAGGTACAAGAAATGGGTCTGGATTTTACTCATTGTACAAAAGGGAATGTAAATCAAACCCTGAAGAGAAGACCATAGAATATGGATTTGAAAAATATTTCCTTCATTAGAATATAAGCGTGTCTGAGCAATAGAGATATAAATATAGGAAAGCAGAAGGATTTCCCTTCCTTGCCTCTGTGTTGGATAACAATCCCCTATTAAGAGTATCAGATCATGTAGAATAATATTCATGAATAGCTAACAGCAACATTCATGTAAAGCAGTAACATGTTTGTTCTGAAAGAACTTAAACAATATCCCCTCAAAAAATTAATGAGCGACATTAATGAGCAACAAGTTTCATAGGAAAACACTGATTTAGACATTGGGAAAATACGATATCTTTTACAGTCATATGTATTGTTACCCAATAAATAAAGTAATATAAAAACTTAGAATCATAAAATGTTAGTACTAGAATAGACTTTAGAGCCCATGGAGTCCAATTTTATCATTCATTCTAAGACAAGATAAGTTTAGGCCTTAAAAATGAACAGAGTAAACCTGACTCAGAATACTCAGAGGGAATTTGGCCAAGTAATTAAAAACTAAACAAGGAACTGCAAGACACCCAAATCTATTAAGAAAAATGCATTCTTACTCAGACTTACAGTGTATGGGGGAAGAGGTAGGTTTTGTTTAGGTTTGTTTGTTTGTTTTAGGAATACAATATGAGATCTACCACCTTATCTTTTAAGGCAGAACAACGGCCTGAAACACTCCCCAATCAGTCAGCATTCTCAACTCACGTAACCCAGCATAACTTCAAACATCCAAGACAAAAATCTGAGTTAGTTAAAACCTGAAACTTAGTATTCCTGGTTGTGTATGTACATGTGTGTGTTCCTAAAAAACTGAAAAGTTTTAAATAGCTTTCCAAGACACACAGCACTGAACTAAGAAACTCTTAAGGACTACAATAAAAATATCTCAAAGAGAATTTCAGGACAAAGTACTAAGTATTGTACTCTATTTTTACTCTTTCTTAAGAATTAGAGATTATTCTGATTTCTTTCTTTTTTCTTTAAGATTTTATTTATCTATTTGACAGAGAGAGAGCAGCAGAGGGATAGGGAGAAGCAGACTCCCAGGTTGAGCAGAGAGCGCAATGTGAGACTTGACCCCAGAACGCTAGGATCCTGACCCAAGCCACAGGCAGACGGTCAACTGACTGAGCCACCCAGGCGTCCCTCATTCTGGTTTCTTAACTCAGCTTCTTGTCAGTTAAGCTTCATGTTTTCTGTTTGCATATGTGTTTTGTTGGGGAAAGATCAGAAGGTGTGAGTAGATGACAGAGAGTTTTGTATCTTCACTGCCACCCCTACCTGAAATCACAGTAGTCCCAAGATTTGTAATTTTATGTTTATGCTTTTCTATATAATATTTATTTAAAAAAAGATTTCATAGACTAAAAATTTTCAGAAAAAAATATCTAATTGAGATATTCAGTGGTCACTCAACCAGTAATGTCAATTTTCATCCTATTTACCCAATGCTTTACATCTGCCTATTTTGTTTTTATAGAACCAAATCTGTCTTACATCTCAAGTAAGTGTCTTGAAAATAAGATACATATGCTCTCTCTCTCTCTCTCTCTCTCTCTCACACACACACACACACACACACACCTAACACATTTTACCACTCAGGGACGTTTAAAGATCTCCAATTTCTACTTTTGTGAAATATAAAGGAAATGTTTTCTTTCATTATTCTACTTTGTAGTTTTTTTCTGCTTTGTACTTTAAATTTAATATTACCTTTAAGTATAGAAAATCTTTTAAGAATTACCGTGATGGGGCACCTAGATGGCTCAGTCATTAGAGCATGCGACTCTTGATCTCGAGGTTGAGTTCGAAACCCACACTGGGTATAGAGATTATTTTTTAAAAATACAGTTTTTTGTTTGTTTGTTTTGCTAACACTTTGAAGTTAGGTAAATAGTTCTTAGGATAATTATTTACAAACATATATGGGAAACTTAAGCACATGTGTTAGCTCCAGTGAATTCAAAGCCACAGAAAATGTCAGTCCAAGTGGTTGCCTGGAAAATTATTGACATACTGTGAAATAAGGAGTTTTTTCCTAGATGACACAATCGTTTCAGATTTGCAACAAGTGTTATTATAAGCCAGGGCATTGTGTTGTCTTTTACAAATGTTTTACAATTAAAGAAAAAGAGAAAAATCTTAGAAGGTAGTTTCATCTATATCATACCCATTCTACATATGAGAAAACTGAAGCCCAGGGAAGTTAAATAAATGGTATAAGGTCACCCAGTTAGGGAAGGCAGGGCTAGAATTCCAAGTGCATCTAATTTCAGTATACTAGAATATAATATAGCTTATGTCTTTTCTGCCACCCAGTTTTCAAAAGAAATGCAAATCAGTTCCAAAAACCAAAGGAAGTTAGTAAGAAAGAAAATCTTTCTGTTCATGATGTTATAATTCTTCATCATGTGTTCTTTTCAAACACCTATTGCCTTCTCTTCCTTTATGGTAAATAACCTTTCTTTAAACAGAGGAGATATCTCATTCTGTTTATCTCTAAAATTAAATAAGAATAATTAGGAAGCATTCAGGAAAAAATCTGAGCAAATGACTTTGAATGTACTCTAAAAAGCATATGAAACAGACACTGACAGATTTTTGTCACTATTTGGAAAGGAAAGCACAAAAAATGGCCTAATCATTATCATGCATAATCGTTTTATTAATAAATTTGTAATGCTGTGGTTAAGCATACACAGTCTATGAATTATGGAAGATTTCCTAGGCATATTGGTCAGAGGGGAAAATAAATTTAGAAGATGATGGAAATAATATTGATTAGAAGAAAGTGTTATGACAGAGGAGGAGAAGGTAAAAAGAAGAGAGTGACCTCAAAGTAAATGATTAGTGTTACCCTTCTTCCTTGAGACCTTGGAGAAAGGTGTGAGGGCATGTGTGTTTATGGAAGAACAGGCATAAGACATAGTCTACATTGACAAAACTTGAGCTACCAGAAACAAAGCAGTGAGGGTGATTTTGATAAAGCTAACATTTATTGAGCATTTAGTATATGCCAAGGTCTAGGTCAGGCTCTTTATTTGACTCTTTATTGATTAAGAGAACTAGAGTTCAAAATAAATGAAAGACACTGTTTTGGGGATCAAAAATGCTATCATTTGAATTTGAGAGAAAAATCAATTGTTAAAAAAGATTATATTTATATTATGTTAATATCTAAAAATTATATATTTAATATATATTTAGTATCTAATATTATGTCATGTGAGAAATATATTTACCTATTACATGTAACATTATATAAATGTAATATATAAAATAGCCTAATAATAGCAGCCTACCTGTGCATAAGTTTTGTGTGCTTATTCTATGCCAGGCATGTAATTTAAAGTCTCAGAACTTTAAATAAATTATTTAACACTTAAGAATAACTCCACAAAGTTGGATTTTACTTATTTCTCTGTTGCCTATGAGTCGAATAAAGCCTATTAGAAAATTTAAGTAATTCACCCAGCTCATTGCCACGTCTCCAACTAGCTAAGAGAATAATCACTTCATTTACTTTAGGGCCATTTCCGCAAGGTACTTTTTTTCTGCAAAGAATTTCATGTCCTCAGTTCTCAGTTACCTGAACAGATTTTTAAAGAATGTAGCAGTTTTAAAGCAACAGTAATTAAGGTTCAATTTTTAATTAGAAAATAACCAATGCCCATTACACAGAGTAATATTTATCTAACAATCACTATCACATTACAACAAAACAGTGCCTCTGTATGTAAGTTATAGCCAACCCATGACAGAAATGGAGATTACTCTGGTGGCTTATGAACAAGAAATGTTTGGACAGTAGGAGGGAGGGGGATTATCAACGGCAGTGAAAAATGGGGTGTAGATTTGATTTAATGTTCTATTCTTACATGAGATTTTGATTTTAAGCTAAGGAGCTAATGAATTGTGCAGCACAGTAAAATGAAACAATTTTTCCTTTAACAATTTTTTAAAACCAATAGCAAAAAGTAGTAATTAGAATTTTTTTTTAAGATTTTCCTTTTAACTTATTAGAGATAGGAGATAGAAGGAGAAAGGGCAAGAGAGCGCGTGAGAGAGCATGTGAGAGAGCACAGAGAACATGAGGAAGAGCAGAGGGAGAGGGACAAACAGACTCTGCACTGAGCACAGAGCCTGACACAGGGCTCCATCCCATGACCCTGATTTCATGACCTGAGTTGAAGCCAAGAGTCAGATGCTTTACTGACTGAGCCACCCAGGTGCCTCAGTAATAAGAATCTTGATAACTAAAGCAGTCTTTTACAAAGCTTCATTTTTTTATGCCACCTGGGCATTCAATTCAATGGATGCTAATGTGACATTTATAACATTAACTAATTAATTATATTTTATACATAACTAATATATAATTTGTAGAAAAATATTCCAAACAATGGTGTATGTTATAGAATGCTGCATATATCTTCCAGGGTTTTATATTTATCATTTAAAGGGTTAAGTTATAGTTTTTCAATTTTCTTAAAGAAAAGTTTTAGTCATTACTAAAAGAATTGTAAGGCAAAACATGCTCACAAGACATAAAGGAAAACTGAATTTCAATCATTATTACATAAAATGAAAACCCCTCTAGTATACTGGACTAGAAAAATAAAGCTGAATGAATTCTCCCCTATAGTACAACTTCTCTAAAATATAATGTATCAAGGTAATACCAACAACAAATCTTTTCTCCTTCTCTAGCATCTTAGTCTGTAGTTGATGTTGTATTATTCCTAAAGTTGCCAAATACTATAAAGTAAATGAGGCTTAAGGGAAATTATTTTTTCTTCTCCCATCCTGTCTCCAATTTCTCAGATCTTTCTTTTTTTCTTATTGACATAATCATCACTTATTACAGAAACAACTAAAATGCAAACAGAATGATACCCAGATTAGCCAACATTTTCAGGTAATGAAAATGAAAAATTGCCTATTTTAGGGATTTTCCAGAGAACAAAGATAAGATAGAGTGAAGAAGAAGATGAAGATATATATATATTGGTCTATTGATAGATAACTGGGTGCGGCAGCCAATGAATAAGTGGCAGGTGTAATCAACTCTCCCCCTGTGACACAGCCCATTCATTGTATTGGAAAATGAACATGATGACTGAAGTGGGCAGATCTAGCTAGAAAAAAAAAAAAAAGAAGAAACAACACAGATCACTGCCATATTTTTCAGGGCATTTTCTTTCATTTTTCCTAAATCTGCTCTCTGGGAAATTTTTTCTTACACATGATACTTCATGACCAGATAGAAACTAGAAATAGATGACTCTTGGAGAATCTTCATTTTGTGCTCTACTTTCTGTACATCTGGTTAGGGATGTCCAGACTTGTCTTAGGAATTGAAAACTTATGGAACATTATTGACAGGCCATTATTTTTTCAGTAAAAATTTACACACACATACACACACACACATGCAGAGAATCTTAATGAAGGGTACAATAAGCAGCCAGTAGAATATATCTAGATTTCATCTTTAAGTCTGCTATGGCTGTGATCTTGGTAGACATGCTTTTTGACTTCCAAGTTATATTAAAGTTTAACCAGGATTTGTATCTTAGAATGAGGATTTCCAACTCTCAGAAATGTTCTCCACCATATCTCTCACTCAGCCAGTCCCATAGTTGGGGGGATGGTGTGGGGGTTGGTGGGAGGAGTTTAGACTGTGGCTGTTGTGTCCCTGTCAGGGCCTGGTTCCTGCATTTGTCTGTTAATATTAACTCTGGATATGAAACAATAGGAGGCATCTACTCAGTGAGCACCTTGATTTTTAGATGTAATTCTTCCTGCCCCCCACTATGAAGAATCAAACCCTATCTTCTTATGAAACCAACAATGAACTATTACTGCCTGAACAGAAACTTGCTGTTTTGCTTGCTGGTCCAGGGGCATGAGGATTGCAAAATGATCAGGTGGCAGCCTCAGCTTCAGGTTTAGTGGAAACTTTACTGTGGACCAATGGTGTGCCAAGGAGAAAGGTTATGGAAGTGTCCTTTCCTAGGTTCAGACAGTAAGAGGGTGCATTGTATAGAATTCAAAAACAATAATAAACTAGTTAAAATTTTTGTTACTTTTTATTATCAACAATCACCAGTAATTCTAAACAATTTCAGTGATAAAAAATATTCCTGTCGGGAATGAACCATTCATGTGCTCCCCTCACCTTCTACCCTTGCTATGCTGCTACTACTGCCTGGTTGCAGCATCTATCCTTCAAGAACCAGAACCTCTAATTCTGGAAACCTGATTGCCATATGTATTTTCCAAATGGGTATCACTGGGATCAATAGTTAGAGGAGGCAGACATAACACTATCTTCTAAAATTTTTTATGGATCAGTATAGTTCAGTTGTTGAAATCATAGCAATATACAATGACCATTTTCTCTGAATATGTATAAGATCTGCTCAGCTATGCAAAGTGTCACCCTTTAAGTGCAACTTTGAGACTAAATTAGAACACGCTTTAAGGCTGTCATATTCCATA
>LNAC01000384.1:0-10219 GCA_002007465.1 Ailurus styani
AAAAAAAAAAGAATAAATTAAACCAGAGGATTCTTGTGCAGACTGATAATGGGGACGGAGTAGACAGAGGAACGATAAAGGTACTTCTGCACCAGAGATCCAAATCAAGGCTGCAGGTGGCTCCCCTGTGGCAGCGCAGGTATTCACTCAAACTCCGTATCTATTCATTTACAAATTTATTGGCTCCTCTGGCGTTAGGCTACGGCCCAGACTCCAGGAGGAGGAACAGGAGAAAGGAAACAGAGCAATCAGGGAGGTCAGAGGTAGACACACAGGAACCCAGGGTCAGGTGCAGGACGGGTGCAGGATGGGGTGAAAGGGTTGCCCCTTGCCCAGGGTGGGAGAGGGATGGGACAGGGCAGAGGCCCGCAGCCTGAGGGCTCTCTGAAGGGCCCATCCCTCTTGCTCCTGCAGAGGGCAGAGGGCCCATTGTAGCTGCCCAAGTTCGGGTGTGGGCTCCAGGCGTGTGAGGTGTCCAGCCTAGCAGACAGATGTCAACACCTTCACCCCGGAACGAGAAGGCATCGTCCACTTGGTGTGGGCCCGCCAGGCTGGCAGAAGATCAGGGTCATGGCCATGCCACCTCCGTGAGATCTCAGTCTTCACCTCCAGGGGCAAGGGAGAGGATGTTAGGAAGGTCCCACTGCTACCCCCGGGGAACTGAGGGTCTAGGAAGAGACCATGCAGGAGAAACAGAGACATGGACTCCTGGGGGAGGAGAAGCCAAGACTGGCCATAGCCATCACTAAGTACTATCTCTGAAAGATACTACTTCCTCCTTCCTGTGAGCATTCCTGGCCATTCCCTTTAGCTCTTTTCTCTAACTTTTAGCACTGCCTTTGTGTGAGTGCAATTACAGACATTTTCTATGGGTGTTTCCTTCTGTTTCTGGCCAGCTAACCACACTGTCCTCCCTGAGGGGCTTCCCATCCCCTGCTCTGGGATTCGGTCCTGCCCCACCCACTGAACTAAACAATGGCCACTGGGAACCTGTCCTGAGGATATGACCTAAAGGGAGAAAAGATGAAACCTTGTCTAAGGAGCTGAGGTAAGGGGACTGGGATTCCTGGAAGAAAAGCAGCTGGGTAGCGGTTGTGGGAGGGTGGGGAAATCTGAACTTTCACATCTCCAAGGGGCTGTTGGGGTCAGAGGGAGCTGAGAGGCTGTGACCCCCGACAGAGCTGAACTTGGGCTGTAGTGAAAGACAAAAGGGAGATAGATTTCTGTTCAAAATAAAGGTGAGCTTCCATATAGGTGCTTTACAACAGAATAGCTATTTATGAGTAGTAAGCTCCCCATCACTGGAGGTATGTAACTATCTGGTCTCCAACATGATTTTCCAGGACGGGACATACCCCTTCATAGCTCTTCATGGAAGCCTCTTTCCCAGGTACCCACCCCCCCGGCCTCAGCCAGGGCTGGTCCTCACCCCGTCAATGTCCACAGGGCTCAAAAGCCACTACAAACAGAACCTGCAGTCCTGTGTCTGCACCAAGACACCCAGTGAGGCTGTGTGGGACTCAGGAAGGCTGCGGTGGGAGTAAAGAGTCAGCAGGATGGGAGCCAGTCAAGGACAGAGGTGTCAGGAGAGGGGGAGCCCCATTCCACAGCCAGCAGAGCGCACATGCACCCAGATCTCCGGCGGATCAGAGCCCAGGCAAATCCACGCCGCCCGAGGGAGCCCATCACCCTGCCATGCACACAGCCGCAGGGCCTGGGGTCTAGGGCACTGAGCTAAATTCTCCTACCTCTCCCACAAAGCTAGTCTGTCCTAAGGGACAGAGGCAAGGTACCTCCTGGATGAAATGTTTTCCTTTTCCTCTCTCTACCATCTTTCCATATTTCTACAAGCATATTGGCACTGTCTGTCTAGTCGTGAGTATGTCCTAACCTGTTTGGTCTATGCTTTCCGTCAGTGCCTCTCTTCCAGGTGCTTTCTCTCAGGATCCTGGCTCTGTTCTCCATCATCCTCCCTGTGGCTGCACTCTATTTTCCTGACTCTATTTTCCTAGTTCCCTTTATGTCTGCCCCTGACTTTCAGTTCCACTGTCTTTGTTTTCTCTGTCTCTCCCAGGGCTGGCTTATTCCCTCCCCCACTCTCCCTTCTGTTTGGTTTTAGGAACACAGAATTGGGGGATCCTTTTAGGCCATCCCTGGTCCTGAATGGATAGCATATTTGGTCCAGCCCAGAGGAGGGACAGCTAAAGGACATTAACATGAAGCAATCAGGTTCAGCTTGATCTAGAAGCTCAGGACAGACTAAGCTTCCCAAATGATCACAGGAGTCAAGGTTTGGTTTGAGCTGGGATTTACAGGGTCTGGGAAGAAGATAAGGGGCCTTACGTCTGGTGGGAGGGGAGACTCAATGACCAAGGATAGCCTGGAGAGTTATATACCTCTTGGTTGAGGAAGCAGTATAGGATGGCAACGATGAAGCCCTGTGGAGCCAAAGAGGAAGGACCACATCAGAATACTATGGCCTGGCCACAGGATGTCCATGATCCTTCTACTACCTTTCCTCCACCCACCCCCAGGCTGTGGCCTGGGCCAGGTCTTTGGGGAAAAGGAAGGAGGTACATTCATCTCTTACTATGTGCCAGGCACATTGTCTCACACGGTCATCGTGGAAAGCCTGCTAAGGTTATACTTTTGATCCCGTTTCTCTGGTTTTCCTATTTCTGCATCTCCCAGTATTAAGCACGGATCCTGGCACATAATAGGTGCTCAGAAAATGTTGGATAGACAGATATGTGGCTGATAGATGCATGGGTGGATGATGAATGGATAGATGAATGAATAAGTGAGTGATAGATGCCTGGATAAATAGGTAGGTGGCTGCATGGATGGATGGGTGGATGGATGGACAGATGGATGGATGATATGTAGACGGATGACTAAATGGATGAGTAGATGGGTTCAGGGGAAGTAGAATGAATACAGAGATAGATGGATGAAAGAAAGAATAACCAAGCCAAGTAACCCTCAACCTACCATGAACTCAACCAAACCTGTGGGCAGCACCACCTCCCTCCTGCCCAAGGACTTGGTGGGAAGAGTCCCTATGGGGGCCCTCACCTGGAAGGAGCCCAGTCCCAACTCCAGGGGGAGGCGGACGCTCAGGCCCATACTGTCAGGCAGAAAGTTGAAGATGACATAGTGAATTCCAAACAGCGGGATGAGGAGAAGCGTTGATTTAGAGAGACGCCTGCAGGAGAAGACAAGTCCTAGGCACCCACGGCTGGAATTAGAAATTCCCATGTGCCTCCTGCTCACTCCCACTTCCCATCAGGTGCCCATACAGACTCTCTGCACCAGGTACCCTGGAGAACACCAGCCTCCCCAAACACAACATGGTTCAATGCACGGCTTCCTTACTTCGAGGCCACGGATCTCGCTGCCAAATGCTCAATTTATTCAACACCTACACATCGAAGTCTAGTTCAAAGACCACCTCCTCCAGGAAGTCTTCCCTAACCATACATCACTCCCATAGCCCCATCTAGAAAAGTTCTCCTTCCGTGGGACCTGAGAGCGCATCAGCCCATTTGGCCTGGTAACTGGATACGTGGAGCCTTCATCCTCCCCACACGTTATGATCTCCCTGAGGGCAGGGACCAGACCTAGTCTCTCTCTGGAAGCTTAGGGAGGAGCACGGTCCCAGGTAGTGAATGAAACGGAACCACACCGACTCCCACTCTGGTTACGTCCCCAGGGTCCCCAAATGCACACGCGTGTGCACAACACATTACCAGTACTGAGACTTGGCGTGGAGGCTGCCCTGAGCTGGCCCCAGCTTCCTCAGCAGGACGTGGATAATATTGAGAAAAAGCCCAAAGTTCACCTGGAAATAGAGGTGTGGGGAAGTGAAAGGCAAGAGTCAGGGGTAGCCCTGGTGGCCTGGCTTGGGCCTCTTTGGGACTTAGAAACCCCAAATCCTTGAGACACAGGGATGTACAGGGGGAGGGATGCCCAGGTCATTGCTCTAGAACTTGCATCCTGGGTTTCCCTCCCTCTCCAGCCCCGGAATAAAGGGTGGGGGCTCAGGCCTTGTCATCCTGCCTCCATCACCTCCCAGGGTCTACTCTGACACAAAGTAGATGTCGCCCACTCTTGATAATATTGGGGGCAATGCGCACATTCCCCGAGGCCACACAACCCAGCCCAGGTTGCCAGGTTTGCCGCGTGGGAGCGGGGAGGGGGCTCAGCTATGGCCCTCCTTCTGCTCCCCCACACCAGCCCCACTGCAGTGGGACATGACCTACACTCAGGCACTGAATTCATCCCAACTCCGAGCGAGAAAGAGCCTGAGCGCTGTGGAGACCACCCCCCTAGTTTTATGGACACTGAGGTCCAGAGAGGGCCTCGCAGAGAAGCTGGGAGAGCTGGGCTGAAGAACCCAGGTATCCTAACTCCTAGCCTGGAGTCATGTTTCCTGTCCTACAGGCCCATCCACCACCAACCCAGGGAGAATAAAGCAGAGGGCTTGGCCCCAGGGACTCACCCCAACAGAGAGGACGATGGGCCCTTTGATGATCCACCAGTAGGGGGAGCTCTCATCCAGGTCCCAGCACCTAGAGAGAGGACAAGCTGGAACTGATGGGGTGGGGGGCACCAGAAATGTCTGCCCAGCCTTCTCTCCTCTCCTTCCAAAGGGGCGTGGCAATCCACGCTGGGCAGACCCTGACCCTCTCTCTCCACCTAGCTACTTCTTGCTGCCCCAAAACCTCCTCTGTTCCAGGAGGCCCCTATTTACTGTGTCCCCAAACCCCATCTCTCCCTGGGCCCAGCACCCTGAGCATCTGAGGCCCCCTCCCACCCCGGGTCCTGCCCCTTCCACGCTGCCCACAATGCGCCCAAGCGGGATGAGGAGAAGCGTTCCCATCTTGCGCCCAAGCCCGGGCGTTGCCTGAAGGCAGGACCAGAGTCTCCTGCTCTCCCCGGTTTGGAAGACCGCCACACCGCCTGGTGGTGCCCATACCCCAAGGGGACCCGGCACCGCGGGATGAGGTAGCCCCCAGACTCACGCCACATCCTCGAAGACCACCTTGCAACACACCCACATGCCAGTGAAGAGCAGGGGAAGCCCTGTGGGGGTACAGAGGAGACAAAGTAAGGGGTCTTGGCTCAGAGACCTGCCCCTACCTGCTGCCACCACTGCTGGCCACACGGGGCCCCGGGAAGGTGGGACCAGGAAGCTGGAGGACTACCAGCTGCTGTCTCTTCCCCCCTCTGGGCTTTGTGTCATTATCAGCAAAATGAAGGGACCTTTGGGTGAGCTCCCTGTGCATTCCCAGCCCCGCCCCTGCCGCCCCGCCAGCCCGAGGTGCCCTACTCAGCCCTGGCGCTCACCCCAGCCGGCAAGAACCAGCCACCAGAAGGCTCTCCTTGTGCAGGGCGACTTGGAGGCCAAGAGGCAGGTCAGGTACACAGCTTCTACCAAGAGCCAGCTGAAGTTGGTCATGGTAGCGAAATGGGAGGTGGCCACGGAGACCTTGCACAGAACCTGTGGACCGGGGTGTGGCTTCTTCGGAGCTGGACACCCACTGGAGCCCTCAGCGCCCTCAGGCCCCTCCCCCTCAGGCTGCCCCAGAGGGGCCGTGGCGGTGTAACGTGGTGGTTAAGCACACAGTCCTGGGATCTGGGTTCACAGCTAGCCTGCATTTGCTGGGTAACCTCCCCAGACCCCGCCTTCTCATCTGTCAAGGGAAATACTCCCAGTCCCTAACACATGGTCTCATCATGAGGATGAGATGGAAACACTGTGCATGAATTGGTACTATTTGCTCTTTCGGTCGGTCCTTCCTGACCCCACGTCCAGCCCGAGAGCTGTGAGTATGGATCATTCATTCATTCCTGCAAACATATGGGCCCTCACGCTGCCTTCGCACATTCACTGCCTGACTCGCTCACCTGTCAGGGCTGAGGAGCACTGCTTCTGAGCTCAGGGGCCTGAGCTTGGCCCCAGCCCCACGCACATACAAATGGGACTAAAATGAAAATATACATAGGAAATGAAAGGTGGTAATATATGCAATAAAGCATTTAGAGCAATGCTGCCCCAGAAGTGCTCAATACGTATCCGTATTATTTCTTTCTTTCCTTCGTTCATTAAGGTCACTGTTGGTTTGTGCATCTGTGTATCTGTCCATTTCCAGCACAGTTAGTATGCCTGCGGAGTGCAGGGCCTCCACGCTGCCCCCAACTGCCTTGTATTTTCATTCTCCTCTGCTTCTTCCAGCTTCCTGTCCCCCTACGAATTCTCTGGTTCTTGGACACGCTTCATATTTTCCCGTCTGTGAGTCTATTCACCCCAGTCCCTCCATTTAACGTGTCCTCCCTCCCCCCACCCCCTCCCAGCTCCAAAGCCACCTCCTCCCTGATGCCCAGTTCTCAGCACCCCCTGCCCCACTCGGTGGTCCCATAATCTGGTGCAATCTGTCCCCTAGGCCCCTTGGGTGCTTCTCGAGGGAGGGACCCAGCTCTGCCTCACCCCACACATACTCACACCCAGCCACTCAGGCTGGCACGTGCGGGGAGGTAGGAAACACAAAGACTGCTGGGGCGAAGTATGGGCTAGGTCCGAGCACGGAATAAGGGACGGGAAGGGGAAGGCAGAATTCGGGGAATGACACGAATCGCCCCATGGTTCAAGAAATGGCATGGGGATTGAGGACCTGACTCTGGGGAGGGGCGGGTGTTTCCTGCTCTGCAATTGGCAACTATAGAGCCCCAGGCTCGGCCCGCAGGACTGGGCGGGCTGGCAGGGTGGGGGTGGGGGGCACATCTATATCCCTCATGCAGCCATCCTCCCCCGCCCACCCCAGGGCCCTCCAGCTGTTACAGTGGAGAAGCTGCAGTGGTCCGTGTTCTCGCTGTGGAAGAGAGTGGCGTCCTTCAGGAACACAGCGCCCGCCTTGAGGATGAAGGTGACAAACAGCTGGGTGTGGATGTAGTTCCGGGGACAGTGGAGCCTCCTGGAGGAGCGGGGAGGGAGGAGGGTAAGTGTGGCAGGTGGCAACTGAGTCAGAGCAGAGCGGCCTGCACTTGGAGCAGCCATGCAGGACAGCTGACCCACCAGTGCCTCCGGCTCGGCGTAGGTAAGAGGACAGAGAGGACCAGTCCCTGGCTTCAGGGGGCTCAGAGTCGGGGACAGAGACAGAAAGGGCAGGAGCCCTTTCTTACTGCCCAGGGGAGCCCCCTAGGTGCTGAGAGATGAAGCACAGCCCCATGAGACAGCAGCACAAGCCATGTTTTGGGGCTCAGACTCTGAAGTTGGGGACCTCAAGAGGGGCAACAGTCAAAGGGTTGGAATAGTCAAGAAGGGTTTTGCGGGGAGGCAGAAACGATTCTTAAAGCAGATGGGAGGGTGCCTGGGTGGCTCCGTGGGTTAAAGCCTCTGCCTTCGGCTCAGGTCATGATCTCAGGGTCCTGGGATCGAGCCCCACATCGGGCTCTCTGCTCGGCAGGGAGCCTGCTTCCTCCTCTCTCTCTGCCTGCCTCTCTGCCTACTTGTAATCTCTCTCTCTCTCTGTCAAATAAATAAATAAAATCTTAAAAAAAAAAGATGAGAGCTGGGCTTCGAATTTTGACAGATATAAATATATCAAGAACCAAGGAACTGGGCCCTGCAAGCAAATGGAGTAAGTTCCACGTGAGCAAAGGTGTAGAGATGGCAGTGAGTCATGGACTACAAGGGGTGGAAAGGGAACATGCCGAGGAAAGGAAAGGAAAAGCTGGGAATGGCCATGATGCCTAGATCCGGGAACCTCCTGAATATCCAGGCAAGGAATCAGGCTTAGTGCTTCGGGCAATAGGGAGGCAGCGAAGGTTCTGGAGCAGGCAAAGTGGATGGCAAACCTGAGAGCAACCAGGATGGCAATGGCCACAAAGAGGGTCACGACGGAGATGCTGTGGCCCAGGGTATAGATGATCTTCATCGTGGAGAAGTAGGATTTCTGGCAGGGTAGAGACAGAGAAAGTCTCAGTGGCTGCAATTTCAGGAAAGGGGAGGCTTGATGACCAAGCAGGTGAAGGCTGTCAGTTCTGAGCCAGAGCTCCCCATCAGGGAGCAGGGGCGCCAGTGGGAACCAGGGCCATCTCCCGCGTAAGCAGAAGTGTTTGTTTACAGCCTGTCTTGCACTTGACCTTCTGGTGGGCAGTGGGGGGGGTGAGGGGGAGGGACCAGGGAATAAGATGATTGACTCTCATGGTTACTGGGGCAGGACAAGCAAGAAACTACAGCTTCATTCATTCATTGATATGTTCTTGATTCATTGAGGAATGAGAAAAGCTCACGCGGAAATGGGGCTTGTTTATTGAATCCTACTTCCTCCCCATCTTGGGCATACAACGTCCCCCAAAGTAAGGGGGCAGCTGAAGACATCCACAGGGAAAAGTTCTTCCTATGACCAAGTATTTGGATCCACCAAACACCATCCACGGAGGGTGTCACCCGGGAGAAGGGACTGGGGACCCCAGAGGGATGCAGGCAATCACCATCTGTATCTGTCTTCTCATCCGAAACATGGTCAGACTCATGCCTTGCCTTGCAGGGCCGAGGGGAAAGAGGTATGGGACTGTGGGTATGGAAGCACCCTGCAGAGGCCCTGCTCAGTTCGGGAGTGTGGACAAGTACACCACTGCATGGACTGAGGACCAGAGAAGGGAAGGAACGTGCCCAGGACCACTCGGAGCCTCTGTTTCCCTGGAACCGCCCAAAGCTCCTGCCCTGGCGGCCTGGGCACAGAGAGTGTACGCCGAGGAGAAGGCAGCCAGCACACCTCCCACCCTGGCCTCTGCCTCCCCTCTTTCCCAGCACCGTGGCTCACACATCAGCCTTGAGCAATTAGCAAAAGACCGGGCCCTCTCTCTTCTAGATACTGTCATCTTCTGGAAACTTCTGCAATTAATAGTCCAACCTGCTAGCTACAGTGGAAATGGTAGCCCCACCATTGTGCAGTCCACTATCCCTACAAATAGCCGGTGACTCTTCCTCCAAGATGCCAGGAGCCTCTTACCTCCTCCGTCAGCAGCTCTAGGGGCACAGGGCAGGCCACAGGGTAAGGCGGGAAGGGCTCGGACCAGCCCGTGATAGTGCAATCCCTCTTCACGGCCCCTGGGATGCATACAGAGGTGGGAACAGAGAACGGGTTATCGCTCCTTCTCTCTCTCCAGGATGGGCTGGGGAGTCGTGGACCATCCAGGGGTCCTGGCAGGCTCGGCAGACAGCTCCTCCCAGTGGCAGAGAGGGGGTGGCCTTCTCTCCGGGGGCCTGGGGTCCAAGAGTAGCCCTTCCTCACTCGCCCCACTCGGCAGCTGGTAGCATGGGAACAGTCAGACAGGCTCTGCTCCCCTCCCCCGCATAGGCAGCCCTGCTGCTAATACCCACAGAACATTCCCTTGGGGTCAGGCCCTGGGTCCCGCACTTCCCTGCTCTGCTCATCCATCCTCATCCCCTATGAGGTTAACGTTCTTGTTTTCCCCAGGTCACAGGTCAGGAAGCCAAGGGTCGGTAGGTTGAGCGACTTGCCCAAGGATGAACAGGAAGCAGGGACGTTGGTGTTCAAATCCGGATCTACTGCCCCCAAAGTCAGGGAGGCACCTGCCATATTCTGGCGTCACCAGATGAAACCAGCTCACCTCCCTGCTCACCAGCACACCCGGAACCCTCACCTGGCTCTGAGCTGAAGTGAGAGAAGAAATCAGGGCAAGAGAGAGTCACCCACTCGCCAGAGCCCGCCGTCGGCCAGCACAGCAGCCCATCCCACATCCTCGGGCAGCCTGCAGAGAGAGATGGGAGCAGAGCAAACTCAGGGGGGTAGGCCCCTCCAGCACTGGGAGGGATGAGGCTGGAGGAGATAAAGGAATCGAGGAGTCACTCCCTCCCTCCCCAGCACCATACCCAGGGTGGTGTTGGGCATCCCTTCTGCTGCTGGCAGACACGACCTCTCATCCTCTCTCAGTTGGGCGATGAAGTCACACTCTGGGTGCACATGGCCCGATACCTGCGGGAAGGAGGTAGGGGGATAGGCCAAGGCAATCTGCGGCTCCTTCTGGGCTCCCCGGTCCCAGTGACCTTAGAAGAGAGACAAAGCCTGATGCGGTTCTGCTCCTAAGTGCAGGGCCTGGCTCACGGTACTGGCAAGGGGACTTGATGGAGGAGGGAAGGAAGGAAGGAAGGAAGGAAGGAAGGGAGGGAGGAAGGGAGGGAGGGAGGGAG
>LNAC01000384.1:10287-41844 GCA_002007465.1 Ailurus styani
AGGGGAGGGAGGAGGGGAGGGAGGGAGGGAGGGAGGGAAGGAGAGAGAGGAAGGAAGGAGGGAGGGAGGAACATGGGGGAGGGAGGAACATGGGGGAGGGAGGAAGGAAAGAAAGATGGACGTTTGGACAGATGCTGCCCAATTTCTTCTCATGGGAGTAAGTTCTGAAACACGTTGAACACAAGTCTTCCGAAGATCTCCTGGAGCAGGCTGAGCCGGGGATTCGTCTGTGCGGGGCCTTTCCTCAGTCCCTGCTCTCCTGCCCCCCTTCTGCACTCCTGCTCCCTGGATGCAATCCTGCAGAAAGTACCTTGGTAGGCGGAACAATGCCCCTCCTACACACAACAATGCCTACATCCTAATCGCTGAAAACTGAATAGCTCCCTGGCAGGGCCAAAGGGATTTTGCAGCTGGGATTAAGTTAATGGTCTCTCGATGGGGAGATTATCCTGGATTATCTGGGTGACAGGAAGTCCTTCCAAGAGGGAGGCAGGAATGTCAGAGCCAGATAAGGAGATGGGAAGGAGGCAGAAGGGAAGAGGGGAGAGGCTGGGGGTTGGGGGGAGGTGAGAGCACACATGGTTACGGTGGGGTGCACACATATGTGAGGAAGAAGACTCCCTCGCTGCAGAAGGGAAGGCACTAGAAGTTACCTGTATGCCAAAACAAACCAAACAAAACCAAAAGGTGGGGGAGGGGAAAACAGGTGAAGGAGAGTGGGAGATACAGGCTTCCAGGCACGGAATGAATAAGGCACAGGATGGAAAGGTACAGCCCAAGGAATAAAGTCGATGGTGTTGCAATAGCACTGTATGGTGACAGATGGGAGCTACACTTGCAGAGAGCACACCGTAACACATAAACTTGTCAAATTGCTATGCGGTACACCTGAAACTAATGTAACAAGGTGTGTCAACTCTGCTGCAATTACCAAAAAAAAAAAAAAAAAAAAAAAAAAAATACCNGCTTTGCACCCTATGCCCAGCCCTTGACAAATCAGATCCCACTCAATGCACAACAACCCCAGTGAGCCAATACGATCTCCTTTACACAAAAGTGACAAATGGGGCTCAGGAAGGGTGGGGAACTTGCCCAGACCCCACAACTAGTTTCCCGGAGCTGGGATTCCAGCCCCAAGGCTGTGCACCTGGGGCCAGGTATGGCACAGTGCTTGGGAGGCGTGGCGGCCTCTGCCCACACGCGCGTGCGCACACCCACAAGCCAGCGGAGGAAGGAGTCCTCGGTCCACGTGCGCTGAGCTTCCCACCCAGTACCTTGTGTGTCCCGTCCTGGCCCCTGGGCGCCTTGCGGTAACTCCTGGAAAACATGCTGGGAAATCGCAGCACATTCGGGGGTGGGGGGGCCCTGTCCGGCACCCCACTCTCCAGCACATCACTTTGCCGAAAGCCCCTCCAGGTCCGCGCATCGGGAGAGGAGCAGCCCCCAAGTGCCGGAGGGGAGCAGCTGTTCTCCGCTTCCTGCGCAGGCCCGCCTGCTCCCTGGCCACGCCCTCTGAAGAGGCCCCAACCTAAGCAGAGTGTGGCTCCTGGGATGCGGGGAATGGGGAGGGGTCTGGAGATTTTGTGGAAGGATCAGGGAACTGTAGCTCAGAGAAGACTTGGAGGACATGAGACAGAGGGGCCCTAACTGCCTTCCTGATTCGGAGTCTGTTTTGGGCAGACAGAGTCTCTGTGGCCCCCCCCCGGGCAGGGGTGGGGGGGTGGGGGGCAGTCAGGTCCTGGAGGGAAGCAACAGGGAGCCTAAGTCAGCTCAGCCAGGTAGGTTTTCCTAGCAGAACTACCCAGAGCCAAGCACCTGCGGGAAGCGGGAGGGGAGGGGAGGGCAGGATTTCTCGGAGCCAGTGGCCTGCTTGGTAGGAAGAAACCGCTGCGCTGGGGAAGATCATCCGGACCCCACCGGGCTCCAGCTAGACTCCCGCTGATCGCCCTGAGGCTGCCACCTCCGGAGCCCAGCAAGAGAGGCAGGAAGGTCTGTGTTGGCTACTCACAACTGGCAATGGGCTCAGCAAGCAGAGGAGGCAGGTACCCCACGCCCGGCTGTCCATGGTGGGGCTCTGAGGTGGCTCCGTCAGTCAGCGTCCTGGTCCTCGTTGTGAGCCCTGACCCTCTTCCCTCCCCACAGCCCCCTGCTGCCGCCGCCTCCGCTGCCCCAGCTTCTGCCTACTCGGGTGGCTGTTTACATAGGCAGAAGCCCGCAAAGGGGACAGAACCAGCTAAATATTCACAGGATCGCAGGACACCGTGCCCAACTCAGCCCCGGCCCCGGAGGGGGCCTCCATGCCCCCATCCCCTCCCCCTTCCGCTGTGTCCGTAAGTCTCCCTGTGCTCCTGTCCTGACGGCAAGGGCCCAGAAACATGAGAGCCACAGGACACTTGTTGCCCTGGCTAGTCAACATCCTTTACCTTTTCCTTCTCTGAGCCCGGCCTTCTGCTGGCCCACAGTGGAGAGACCTCCCCTCCCCCGCCAAATGAAGGAGACTCAGAGAAGAAGACCCGGACCCACCATCAGGGAGCCCCCAAGCCTCATCCATAGTGCTGCAGGGTGGGCTCCGGGCTGTGGGGACGCAGCAGGGATGTGGGCAGGGTGTCCGTGGGGGGTGCAGAGTAGGGATGACCTTAGAAAAAGGAGCGAGGTCACGAGGCCCCTGCATGGGCTGGCCAAAAGGTGTCCTATCAGCAGGACCTTGCTTCTTTCCCTGCAGGGACGCCAGCCTAGACAGAAGGCAAGCTGGAATCTGCAGTCCTCAAGGCCCGGGACTTCACACGGGGGCTTGTCGGAGTCTCCAGAAGTCTTCATGGCAACAGGGGGAAATGGGCTTTCATTGAGTGGGAAGTTTGCAAGGGGATTCCTGGATTCCTGGACTGCCCTGAGTAAACAAGACAACCGCTACCAATAGCAGAAACCAGAGGCCCTACAACAGCAGCTTCGGTGACTTTGAACATTCGATACCTGGTCATTTTTACTAGTTTTAGACTTTAAAATACGGAATCGCAGTTGGCCAAGCTGAAGACAGTGTTCTAGGTCCCACTGGATCTCATGCAGCCTTTGGGGATTTGGAGGCACGTGGTATCTTCCAGGGCCCTGGATGCGTCTGTCCCTGGTCGGCCCTGACGTTTGTGCACAGGTCTGCATTCCCAGAGCCCTCCAGGCTGGATGCGGGTGACAACAGGCATGTTTACAGCCCGACCCAAATCATGAATGATGAAGGCTCCGCACCCTGCCTTGTGGAGAGTGAGGAGTCATCTTACCTCAGCAGGGATTTATTTTTCCATTTGTATTCATCACCGACAGCATTGAAGAAAAATATTTTGAAGAGAAAACATGAACCACCCTGAGCCCCAGACCCCCTTCCCTTGCCCAGAGGTTTTCCTGCGTATCACTCATGAAAACAGCACAGACAGGTGCCGCACACACAGGTCAGCTCGTCTTCAGGGTGAGGCAGAGCTCCTGGAGGGGCAGGCCAAGGGAGGACTCACAGCTGGGAGAGCAGAGCACTGAGAAGGCGTGATTGGCAAGGAAAGTTAGAACCTTCCATCCATCAGCTACAAATGAGCAACAGCGCAAGGATACATACCACAATTAATCACTTGGTAATTAGTGTCAATGTCATTAGCATGAATGATGGTTAATAATTGATACTGACACTTAATGATAATTATCTAAATTAGTGGCTCTTCACAGGGAGCCATTTCATCCCCCAGGGACTACTTGGCAATGCCTAGAGACAGTTCTCAGTACCCCAGCCAGGGGTCAAGAGTGGCAAGGGGCGGGGACAAGGTGCTACAGGGGTATAACGGGTTGAAACCAGAGAAGCTGTTGAACAGCCTACAGTGCACAGGAAGGCCCCTCGGTCATATGAAGAATTTCCCAGTTTAAAAGGTCGTTGGAACTAAGGTTGAGAAACCCTGATTCAAGGATTCTCCAGGCCCATGGTCTTCCTGAGCAGACCAGGGTCACTGAACACCCCTCTCAACCACCTCTGTATCTACTCAGGTTCAAATTCTGCCTCCACTGCTGGCCCGCTGTGTGACCTTGGGCGTTAGGTAACTTTTTGAGCCTCACTTTTCTGGCTTGCCAGGGTAAGTAGACAAGAAAAGGCATATAAATTACCTCACAGAGAACCTACCTCACAGAAGACAATCACGAATGGTAGAAGGTAATAAGGAAGGACTATCAGCCAACAAGGTTAGAACGATCAGTTCTTTGTATGGAAAAAATAAGGTTAGCTCTCTAGCTCACATTTATGAAATATAGCTTCTATAAGGTTTAAAGCCCTCACTATAAAACAAAACAAAACAAAAACCAAAATAAATAGTAAGGTTTTTTTCCAGAAGGGAAAGTTGTTTTTACCTCCTCAGAAGAATGGAAACTTCCTTATATAAAAAATAAAAGCCATAAAGAAAAATTGATAAGTTTGACCACATCTACATTTTAAAAAATATATATATATGCTCAAGAAAGGACACACACCACAGATAAAACTACAAACAAGCTAGAGACCTAAAGAAATATTTGTGACCAATAATGACAAATAATATCATAAATTTTTTTTAAATATCAAAATTGTTTTTTTTAAATACCTTTTTTAAAAACCATTCCACCCATTTACAATAGCATCAAAAGGAATAAGATGCTTTGGAATAAATTTAACCAAGGAGATAGCTTTTACCAAAAAAAAAAAAAAGAAAGAAAGCACAAAACAACAACCAAACAGAACTCCAAACTATAAAACATTACTGAAAGAAACTAAAGATCTAAAGAAAGAAAAATATATCTCAGTTCATGGGGTGGAAGACTTGATTTGTTAAGATGAAAATATTGCCCAAAGTAATACACAGATTCAATGAAATCCTTATAAAAATCCCAATAACATTTTTTTCAGAAATAGAAAAATCTATAGTAAAATTCATATGGAACTTCAGAGGACCCTGAGAAGTCGAAACAATATTTGTGTGGAAGGGGATATTAGAAACCTCACAGTTGCTAATTTCAAAACTTATTGTGAAGTTATAGTAATTAAAACAGTATGGTGCTGGCAAAAATATACACATATAAACCAATGGAATAGCAGAGAGAGCCCAGGAATAACCCCTCCCATGTAGAGTCTCTTGATTTGGTCAATGCTGCCAAGACTGTTCAATGGGGAAAGGACAATCTTTTCTACAAACGCTGCTGGAAAAACTAGATATCCACACGCAAAACATGAAATTGGACCCTTCTCCATACCATATACAAAAATTAACTCCAATAGATAAAGACCTAAATTCAAGATTGAAGAATATAAAACTCTTAGTGGAAGACAGAAGGGAAAATCTCCATTACCTTGGATTTCACAATGATTTCTTAAATATGACACTAAAAGCACAGGAAACAAAAGAAAGGTAGATAAATTGGATGTCACTAAAAGTAAAAACTTTTGTGCAGCAAAGGGCACCATCAAGAGAATGAAAAAAAAAAAACAGAATGGGAGAAAACACCTCCAAGTTGTATGTCTGATAAAGAATTAATATTCAAAAAATATAAAAGCTCTTACAACTCAACAACAACAAAATAAACAACCCAATTCGAAAATGGGCAAGGGACTTGAATAGTTATGTTTTGAAGATGACAGACACGTAAGAAGAAGTTCAGCACCATTAATCATTTGGGAAATACAAATCAAAACCACAGTGGCTTATAACTTCCCACCCACCAGGATGGCTATTATTTTAAATAACAGAAAACAACTCCCATTGATGAGGGTGTGGAGAGATCGGTCTTCACGCACTGCTGGTGGGGATGCTAAATGGTCCATCTACTGTGGAAGACAGTTTGGCAGTTTCTCAAAGGTTAAACAACAACAAAAAGGGTTAAACAGTTTTACTCCTAGGCATATATACAGAAGAATTGAAAGCAGGGACTTCAACAACAGACCAAGGTTCATAGAGGCATTATTCACCATAGCCAAAGGTGGAAACAACCCAAGTGTCGGTCGACAGATGAATGGATAAACACGATGCAGCAGGTACCTACAACGGAATATGCCTCAGCCATACAAAGGAATGAAGCTGTGACTTATGCTCCAACATGGAAGATCCTGGAACATATTCTGCTAAGTGAAAGGAGCCAGACACAAGAAGACAAAGACTGCACAATTCCACTTGGATGAGAGATCTAGAATAGTCATAGACACAGAAAGTAGAATCGCGGTTACCAGGTCTGGGGCAACGGGGGAAAGGGGAGTTGTTACTTAATGTGCACAGAGTTTCTGTTTGGGATGATGAAAAATTCTGGAAATAGATAGTAATGCCCATTGCACAACATGGGAATACCTACTACTTCAGGACTTATGCCACTGAAATATACACCATTTAGGCTGAAATGGTATTGTGTTGTATGTATCTTAACACAATTTTTAAAATGAAAAAAATTGATTAGCTAAAGCAAAAGCAATAGTAATATATTGTGGGATCTGTGGCATATAGAGAAGTAAAAAGAAAACAAGAGTGAAAATGAAAATAGAAGAAAACAGAAGTGTATGTTTGTACAGTTTCTATGCTTTGTAAAGCAGTGTAATGTAGTTTGAGAGTAAACTGTAGTAAATTAAAGACACACATCAGAAATACTTGAGCTCCTACATCAAACAATAAAACAGACAGTTCATCAGCCAATACCAGAGACAAAATCAATCATAAAAAAACTGGTTAATCAATAAAAAAAGAAGAAGAAGAAGAAGAGGAAGAAGAGGAAGAAGAGGAAGAAGAGGAAGAAGAAGAGGAAGAGGAAGAGGAAGAGGAAGAAGAAGAAGAAGAAGAAGAAGTAGAAGAAGTGGAAGAAGAGGAAGAAGAGGAAGAAGAGGAAGAAGAGGAAAAAGAAGAGGAAGAGGAAGAGGAAGAGGAAGAAGAAGAAGAAGAAGAAGAAGAAGAAGAAGAAGAAGAAGAAGAAGAAGAGGAAGAAGAGGAAAAAGAAGAGGAAGAGGAAGAGGAAGAGGAAGAAGAAGAAGAAGAAGAAGAAGAAGAAGAAGAAGAAGAAGAAGAAGAAGTGGAAGAAGAAGAAGAAGAAGAAAATGAAACAAACCCCAGATAGGACAAATAAAGAGAACATAACAGAACTGTGGAGGTAAAACCAACAACATGAATAAATAAATTAAATGTAAATGAGTTGATCACCCCAATAAAAGAGATCATCAGATTGAAAGACAACTGAAGACCCAGCTACATGCTACCTGCAAGACACTCATTTTATTTCATTTTTAAGTAGGCTCCACACCCAGCCTGAAACCCAATGTGAGGCCTGGACTCAAGACCCTGAGATCAAGAGTTGGATGCTAGGGGCGCCTGGGTGGCTCAGTGGGTTAAAGCCTCTGCCTTTGGCTCAGGTCATGATCTCAGGGTCAGGGTCCTCTCTGCTCAGCGGGGAGCCTGCTTCCTCCTCTCTCTCTGCCTGCCTCTCTGCCTACTTGTGATCTCTCTCTCTGCCAAATAAATAAATAAAATCTTAAAAAAAAAAGAGTTGAATGCTCAACCAACTGAGCCATCCAGGTGCCCCATGAAACTCATTTTGGGGCCATCTGGGGGGCTCAGTCGGTTAAGCATCTGCCTTCGGCTCAGATCCTGATCCCAGCGTCCTGGGATGGAGCCCCGCATCGGGTTCCTTGCTCAGGAGGGAGCTGCTTCTCTCTCTTTCTGCTGCTGCCCCTGCTTGTGCTCGTTTTCTCTTCCTGCAAAATAAATAAGTAAAATCTAAAAAAAAAATCTTTTTAAAATATAAAGCCCAGATAGGCTAAAAGGTAAACAGTGGAAACCACAAATTACACATGTAGTAGGATGGTTAAAATTTAAAAACTGACTAAGTGCAGACAAAGATACAGAACAACTGGAACTTTTGTATATTGCCAGTGAGAATGTAAAACAGCACAACCACTTTGAAAAACAGCAATTTTCTTTTAAAGTATACACCTAGCATCAATCCTACTCTGGGTATTTATCCAAGTGTGTTGAACACTTCTGTCCACCTGCACACAGATGTGGATAGCACTTTATTCATAATCACCCCAAACTGGAAAAGACCCAGATGTCCTTCAACAGGTGCTGGTAAACAAAGTATAGTATATTCACACAATGGAACACTACTCATCAATAAAGTGGGACAGCCTATGGGACAGCAATAATATGGATGATCCTTAAATCTACTTTAATGGGTGAACGAAAGAAACCAAACCCAAAAGGCTACACACTCTATTATTATTCCATTTACATGACATACTAGGGAGAGACACTGTAGAGCCAAAGAGCAGATCTGTCATCCCCAAGTGCTGGGGGTGAGAGAAGAGGCTGACTACAGAGGGGCAGCATACGAGAATTGGGAGGGATCAAGGAATTGTCCGGTATAATAATGTGAGATACATGATTCCAGGTAGGTCAGGATAGATAGATAGAGCTATCTATCTAAAGGAGTGAATTCCAAACATTCTTTTAAATCAACCAGGATGGGGGCACCTGGGTGATTTAATCAGTTAAGCATCTGACTCTTGATCTCAGCTCAGGTCTTGACCTCAGCGTGGTGAGTTCGAGCCCCATGTAGGCATGGAGCCAGCTAAAAATCAACCAGCGACTGCTGAACACCAGAGGGTGTGCAAGATGTCATGCAGACTGTGACAAATGAATCTGACTGTGTTACAAATATATGACATAATCACACTCTAGGGAGTGGGGGGCAAAGGGGGTTGACCTAAGTGTTTTGCCTGGATACTGTGGGGCTAAAGATAAAAAGAACTGTATACCAATTCTGTACTGTATTTGGTAAATTTGTTTTTCACAAAGGTATGAGTTAGCAATCCTGAAAATACATTGCATGTATAGTAGGGTGGAACATATAAGCAATTTTATTGTAGATAATAAAATCTAAATAAAGATACTGTAGTTAATGAAAGCCAGAGAAGTTACAAATAAGTAAAGAAAAAATGCTGAAATGAATACACAGTGCTCCACAGGCTTGCAGTCACAGGTATTAGGATAAAGCCATGTTTCCCTTGAAGATAATGATACACAGAGGTAGGAACACAGGTAGGTATGTAGATGGGTAGATACATACATATGGGTACATATGCACATACATGCGTGAGTATATGTATATATTTTCTAGCTCCATCCAATGAGAGGGCCAAGTGTCATCCTGTATTGGATCCTGGGACAGAAAAAGGACATCAGTAAATCTGTACTACCTTTGCAATTGTCCTGTATGCCTAAAATTATTTTTGTAATATAAAGTTAAAAAGAGACATAGTTAAATCAAGAAAATGCAATGGGAGGGCACCTGGCTGGCTCAGTCGGTTAAGCATCTGGCTTCAGCTCAGGTCATGATCCCAGTGTCCTAGGATCGAGTCCTGCATTGGGCTCCCTACTCGGTGGGGAGTCTGCTTCTCCCTCTCCCTCTGTCCCTTCTCCCTGCTTGTGCTCTCTCTCACTCTCTCAAATAAATAAATAAAATCTTAAATTTAAAAAAATGCTAAGTCAAAGCACTAAATGAGAGAAAATATTTCTAAAAGATGTATCTTATCAAGAACTCACACCTAAGGTGTATAAAGAATTCCCACTACTTAGTAGAAAACAACCTGATTTTCAAAGAATGGGTAGAATTTGGGCGCCTGGGTGGCTCAGTGGGTTAAAGCCGCTGCCTTCGGCTCAGGTCATGATCCCAGGGTCCTGGGCTCTCTGGGCTCTCTGCTCAGCAGGGAGCCTGCTTCCTCCTCTCTCCTCTCTCTCTGCCTATTTGTAATCTCTCTCTCTGTGTCAAATGAATAAATAAAATCTTTAAAAAAAAAAAAGAATGGGTAGGATTTGAACACTCACGTGAAAGACATACAAACACCTTTAAAAGATGCTCGACAGCATTAGTCATTATAGAAACATACATTTCACTATGTGCTGCACTACACACCCACTAGCATAACAAGTAAGGACACTGACAATAGGAGTCGGAGCAAGGATATGGAGCACCTGGAGCTCCCAGACATCACAGGCAGGAATGCAAAATGGTATAGCCTCTCTACAAAAGAATTTGGCAGTTGCATGTAAAGTTAAACATACACTTATATGACCCAATAATCTTACTTCTAAGTATTTACCCAAGAGAAACAAAAACATACGTTCACACAAAGACTTGAACCCAAATGTTCATAGATTCATAGAGATGGAATGTGGGGAGGGGTCAAGGGGAACATTTGCATGGACTCCAATATCCTAGTGTTTTACAAGAATTTGGGGGGAGGCACTACTTATACAATTAAAACTAAATTTAAGAAGTCACAGTAGCTAATGTTTCATTTTTTTCTGTCTGTCTGCTCCACAAGCAGGTGGGCTCCTTGAGAGAAGGGGCACATGGGGTCTTCTCTTAGAGCCCCTCTGGCCCACAGCGCAGGGCCCAGATACAGAGCTGCAGAGGCTCTCGGTCGCTCCCGTCTGGTGCCCTCTGGTGGTGATACTGAGCAACCACGGCCTCTTGTGGTGCCGGCTGCCAGGCCAGGCTGGAAAGTCTCGGGGGGTGGTCTGGACATGCCCGTAGCTGAGGCTGGGGGTCTTGTAGCTGGTGGATGGGCCTCAGGGACCAGCCATTTTGGGATATTTGGCCCAGATCTCCATACTGAGATGGGCTAGGGGCAGAGGGTACCAAAGCAAGGCCAGAGCAAGCCCTCTCCCTGCCTGAATTTTAGCCCCTTTCCCTGTTCCCTGACTCTGCCCTTCCCTCAGGGACGGAAACAATCAAGCACAGGACCTGGGGTCTTGGGGCCTCAGAATGCATCCCTGTAGACAGAAGCCCCATCCTCAGCCCTCTGAGAGGGAACTTCACCTAACTGGAGCTCTGCAGGGACTCGGGCTGCCCGGAGCCCTCAGTGACTCTCACTCAGGCCCGTGACCCAGCTCTGCATGGGGCCAGAGTCGGGGCTCAGCCTGCGATCTGTTTGGGGTCTGGGTTAGACCGAGGGTGAGGCTCAGGTCAGGGGTCAAGGTCAGAGCTGAGTTCAGGGGCTGGGTCACATCTCCATCTCTGGTCAGGTGAGGAAGAAAACCAGGGCTGAAAATTCTTGGGGGACCATTAATAATGATGCTTAGATTCTTTGGACTCTGAATGGAAAATCCATTTCTGTTATGGGCTTTTAGGTCACTCTCATAATCCCAAAGTGATTTTTCTGCCGAACAGAAATTATGACCCCGCAGGAGCACCTACTAAGTGGGGGCAGGGCAGAGTGGGGCAGGGTGAGGTGTGGACCGGAAGGGGCGCGGGAGGAGCTCTGGCCTTCAGTTAGGCAACAAGAGAACAATGTGACACTTTGTTTTCCTCCAACCAAAGAAGGTGCTTTGATTTGTGCATGGATAACTCATTTCTTTGTAAACTTTAAACTTCACCACAGACTTTGCCCTCCTTCTCCTCAGACAGGCTTCCTCTAGCCCGGCCTGATAAGAGGGGCTGCCTGGGGAGGGTAGCAGGCCCAGCTGTCCCTGGCACGCACACAGCGTAGTGAGTGCTCACAGGTGTGAGCCGGGACTGGGATTTAGGTCTCCCGGTTTCCAGCCCCGGGTGCTGTCCATGTCCCAAGTCGTGGACTACGTCACCGTCAGATTCTGATTCAGATTTTCAGTGGCTTACTTCAGTGGTTCACGAGGTCATGACGCACATGAAGGTGCTGGAAGCAGGGCCGCGATCTCTGTGAGAGCACCCTGGAGAAGGGTATCCATCCAGTGCTCTCCCCGGTGACGGGGCAGAGCAGGGCTGCCCCCCCAACACACAGCCCCACCTTGCATCCACTCCCAGGACTTCCTGGACAAGGCAAAACACCACCTCCAGGCAGAGGAAGGACCTCCTCACAGGCGGGGAGACTGAGGCCCAAAGAGGGCAGGAGACCTGCCCAGGGTCACACAGCCAGTCAGAAGCAAACCGGGGTGCTACCTGGCCAGCCACTCTCTCCTCCCAGAGCAACGGGACAGGGGGCAGTGCCTGTGAAATGTGGTCTGGATGTGGTGGGGACAAAGCCTGGATGCTAGGGCTGGGAGCTGAGGAGGGGTGAGTGGGGAGGGCTGCAGGGATGGACGTCAGAGGCTGGCATGTGGGAATCCGAGCCGCACAGAGCTCTGCCTGGCTGCAGTGTGGCCGGGAGTTGGGAGGAGACGAGAGAGGCCAAGAGAAACCGATGGTGGCAAGGTCCCCACAATAAATGAACTCCTGCCACACCCAACAGCGGGGACGAGCCTCAGAAGCACAGATGGAAGGAACATCCCAGAGAATTACCTGGAACATGCTACCATTGTGATAAAACCCAAAGAGAGAAGCTTTATTTATTTTTTTTTAAAGATTCCATTCATTTATTTATTTGACAGAGAGAGACGGAGAGAGGGAACACAAGCAGGGGGAGTGGGAGAAGGAGAAGCAGGCTTCCTACTGAGCAGGGAGCCCGACGCGGGGCTCGATCCCAGGACCCTGGGATCATGACCCGAGCCGAAGGCAGACGCTTAACCAACTGGCTTAACCCTCAGGCGCCCCAAAAAGAGAAGTCATATATGCCATTCCAGTTCCTGGGGTGAGTGACAGCTAGCTCATCGGTGTCTACTATATTATTAAACTTTACAATTCACCTCTGTAATAATTGCTATTTCCCTAGAGCTAACTACGCGCCGACCCTTTAGTAAAGTGCGTCATGTACATGAGCTCAGTCAAAGCTCACAACAGCTCTATGGGGTGCGCCCCTTTTTACACATGAGGAAATGGGCCCCAGTGATTTGTTGGAGATATGAAACCCCGGATTCCAACCCAGACCATCTGATTTCAAAGCCCATGGCCTAAACCACTCCATGAAGCTGTATATATTATTGTGTAACTATGTTATTTTTCTGTAATCAGATTTTGAAGCGTCCTGGGAGAGGTAGGAAAGGAGGCTGCTGCCCGGTTCCGGGTAGATGTCGCCACCTGCTGTCCCCTTCCCCAGATAAAACCCCTCCCGCACTGCCTCCTCCCCACCTCTCTCCTACCCTCTTCTCGGCCCTCCTCTCCCCGCCCCCCCACCTCAACCAGCCCCCTTCTTCTCTGGGCACCTAGTCCTGATGATCCTGGGCTCGTTTGCACACCCGGGTGACCTGGGGTGCCAATGAACATGACCAGCTCAGAGCAGGCCCGCGCCTGGAAGACACGAGGAGGAAGCAGCTCTGGTCTCCGGCTCCTCGGGCCTCCTGCAGAGTTGCTGCGCCGCGGGCTGGTACGGAGGGTGCTGATGCGAGCGGGGCTTGCCCTGCGGGAAGAGAGGGTGGAGAAGGCAAGGAGGCCCGGATGTCCCCCAAGGCCCTCTTCTGGCCTCTCTGCAACTCGGTCTTCACCCTCCCCACCCAGACCAGCTTGGCCCCACCCAGACCCCTTATTTATAAACCATATGTCCCTGTGTCCCTGCCTGCCCCTGTTTGTCCAAGGCTTCAGCTGCTTCCCCTGATAACCCAAGGACCAGAGGTCCTGGGGAACTAGGAGGAGCCCAGGGCAAGCGGAGTTCAGGGATGCCTAGCTGGGCCCCTCCCTCTGCTCAGGAAATTTCGGGGGCCCCCATGGATGTTTCAGGGCTTGATGCCTAGAACTTATTCAAAACCTGGTAGGTGTCCTTATGTTAAAATTTAATTTCCATTGTTCCCCCCACCCAGGAACAACTCCAGACCGCTTGGCCAAACCCCTCAACGTCAACTGAGGAAATTTAGGCCCAGAATGGGGAGGTCACTTGCCCACACGCACACAGCAAGGCAGTTTGAAGTTCCCCCTACCTCACCACCATGCCTTGCCACCCAGCCAGTAAGGAGAAAGGGAAAGAACTTGGGCCTGGAGCATGGCTCTGAATCCCAGCTCTGCCCTTTTCTAGCTGTGCAACTTTGACTTGGCTGCCTAACCTCTCTGATTCAGTTTCTTCATCCATAAAATGTAAGTGTTGTCTGTTTTTTTCAATAGTCGGTACCCAGAATAGTGCTTTGCACCTAGTAGGAACTCAGGAATATTTCTCAGGTGAACGAACAAGTGAATCCCTACTTCTCTGCTCATTGTTGAGTATCAAGCAAAGCAATATATGTGAAGTCGCCATACAGTACCAAACACACAGCAAGACACTACAAATGGGGTTCCCTTTGCCTCTTCACTGATCATTCTGAGGGCCTCAGCCTCCCTTCTGACCCCAGCCCAAGATCCCGCTCTCCAAAGCCTAGATCCATCCTGAAATTCTCAGGCACCGAGAGCCCCAGACCGAGGAGTCTGCTCGGCGCCCCAGGCCAGCCTCCTCTCCGGCAGCCCCTCCAGCCCGTTCTACCCAATCCTCTGCCCGCCCCGCGGTCCCTCTGCTTGCTGCCTGGGGAAACAGTGCCCCCATGGGGCCCAGCCCTCAAGGCCTCATCCCCTGGATCCCCCATTCCTCTCCTGTCCTTGGTTCAGGGAGTGTTTTCGTCCCTCCGGCACCCAGCGGAGGTACACAGGTGGGCAAGCTCAGGGGGCTGGGATCCGAGCAGGGAGCCGGGCAGCCATGCCTCGGACACGTACTATGCTCAGGGCGACTCTGGGGGCTGTAAAGGCCTTCCCAGAGATGGGTTGGGACTGCCCCACAGGGACGGGGAAAGGCCGAAATAAGAAAAGGCCTCAGTAAAAGGCAACCAGAGATGAGGGCCAGAGCACCTGGGGGCAGCAGGGAGAGCTCTAGTCTCTGAGGAGGCACCCCCAGGGGATTCAGGGAAGCCTCCTTCTCTCTGGCCTCAGTTTTTCCAGCTCTTTAATGGGGATGGAGTATAGGTGTGGGGGATTGGGCCAATTCCCGATCAGCCCGGCCAGTCTCTGGCTTCCTAGCATCATCCCACCTGCTGTTTCCACCTGCATAAGCCCCAGGGTGTGTGGAAGGAGGGCTAGGCCTGTGAGAGCTGCCATAGGCCTCCCTCCTCCTCCAGGCAGGGGACGGGGACTGCATCTTGGCTAGTGTACGTGGGGCATGGAGGACTGGGACTGGTGGCCTCAGCTCCCGCAGAGACCCCTCCACCTCGGGGCTTCCTGCCAGTGCTGTGCTATGGGAATGTGTGGGGGGAGGGGAGCCCGGGGTCCCAGAGCACAGCAGGGACCCAGGCAAATGGGGAGCAGGTGCAGGAGGTTCTCCACATTCAACACCTTCCAGAGGCGGGCAGACCCAATCCTGGCCGGCCTCAGGGGATGTTGAGTCTCCCCAAGCCTCCGGGAGCTTCTGAGGACAGGCCCAAGGCCTCTGTCCGTAGGGGTATCCCCACAATGGAGCTAAGCAAGCCCAGAGCCCAGGCGGCGTTAGGGCAAGGCTGCAGAGATATGAACCGGGGTATGAATAAGACCCCAAAGCCAACACGTGGGGAGAGGCTTCCCGGTGCAAGGCTTTCAAGGTTTTTGTACAAAATCCTAGAACTGGGAGGGCTTTTCAGGACTCGCAAATGCAATCCCCATGGTATGAGTGGGGAAACTAAGGCACAGAGCCGGGAAGGGACTCATCTGAGGGGCTGCTGCCCTGCTCTAGCTGGGAGGCAGCCCCTGGTGTGCCGAGCCCACCCTGACGGCCCTAGATTGGCCTGTTTCTGGAGGCTCTGGATGAGATCTGGCTCCACTTGGGCTCACCCCCAGCCCATGCCACCTTTGCCCACAGCTCCAGGAGCTTGGCCTGGCAACAAGCACCAGCCGGTTCCAGCACAATGGAAGGCCAGTCAATGATTTATGGAAGCCCCTTTCCTGGAGGCCTTCTCTGGCTGTACCCAGGCACCTGCCCCTGGCTCTCGTACAAGCTCCCCAGGGAGGCAGGACAAGGCAGGCAGGATTAATCAGTGATGGGCCTGAGGAAGAGTCACTCTGGGGAGGAAGGTCCCCCCCAGGCATCACCCAGACAGTACACGGCACACCCCCAGTCCCCACTCCTCTCCCTCTCTCGCTCTTTTTGTGACTCTCAACCTTCGTGATCTTTCTGTCTCTCTTGATCTCTGGCCATCTCTATCTCTCACCTCCCACCACTCCCTCTCTGTCTCGATCTCACACATATCGGTGCGCACACACTCTTGTCTGTCTTTTCTTCCTCCCCACAGCCCCAGCACCCTCGCTCTGAACTCAGAACTTCTGTCTCCTCCTTCGTCCCTCACATCCGCCCTCAGGAGAGGTTTTGGTAAACTAAGCCAGCCTGAAGATTTAAATTGGAGAAGCTGAAAGCCGGAGAGCACACGGAAATAATGCCCAGGCTAACAGTTACCACGTGTTCTCTAGAAAACCAGTCCCTCATAATAATAATAATACGTGTTACTTCCAAAAGAGAACTCTGTGAACAGGTAAGTTTGGTGAATACTGGCTTAGATAAGTGAATTTTTAATTGCAGGACTTGTCAGAGCCTCTCCTGTAATTACTCTGAAGAGTTTCCCAGAGGATGATACGGTTTCCAAACTTAACCTCATCACCTGTGAAAACCAGTCAACAGCGAACAGCTCCTGGAGCTGGGGTTTTCTGCGAGGACCACAGGGAGCAGGTGACCCACCTAAATTCAGGTAACCTACCCAAGCCATTCATTCACTCAAGACCTTCGCCAGGCACATGAGTGGATTTCACAGGTGGTGAAATCCCCATGGCTACTAAATTCTGTTTCAAATCTAACTTTCTAGGATTTTTCATTTTCCCTTTCTAGAACATCCCAAGGGCCACTTGAGAAGATTTCACACTTATGGAGAAGGAGGGATATGGCCAGGGAGCCCTGGGAATTTTCTAGAACTAGAGCTTCAGACCCTGTGGAGGCATTCCGAGGCTTGGTGTTTCTAGGCCCTGCATTCCTGGAGGCAGATGCAGCTGCTCCGCACAGCCCGGGAGGTCACGGCCAGCGGCGGAAATTCCTGGAGTTTGTTTCAGATGGAAGGTGCTAAGCGGCCCATCAGTCACGATCCAGGCGCATCAGTGACTCCTGGAACTTCACGAACAGTTGAACAGAGCCGTTTTCTCCCTAGAGCCCAGGAATCTTCTCGCAGGGTGTGGAGCAGAGACGCCTCCTCGGGTCTGCAGAGAAGCCAACAGGAGAGAGGAGTGAAGGAAGGCAGGAAACAAAAAGGTGCAGGTATCCAGGGGACCAGGAAATGCCTGCATCCCCAAGTCTTTGCTGAGACCCAGAAATGAGGCGGAGCGCACCGAAGGCGAGTGGCAGCGGGAAGCCACGAATGCTTATCCTAGAGTGGCAGGCGCCTTCGTGACAGCTGGCCCGTGCCGGGTGGCCGGCTGAGACCAAGGAGCCGTGTGCCCTGTAACCACAGGGGAGGCTGCCTCCCGAGCCCCCTGGGGTCAGTGGCCCAAGCCCACGGGCCACCAACCCAGCTCCACCCTCCCCGCACCTTCTCCAGTGTGGAACTCCCCTCCCAGTGCCTGGCTTCCCCAGGAATGCCAGCTGAGAAAGAACCAGGTGTGAAAATAGAGGGGGCTAGCATTTTTATCAAATGTCTCTTTTATTATGCATTTCTCACTGAAAAAAAAAAATTCTCAATGACCAAAAAAAAAAAAAAAACAAAACCAAAAAACAAAAAACCCACCACGGTACCTCCTGTGTCATCTATCCAAGCAACCAAGCAGACCTGATTTGGGGAGGGAGAAGAAAGGGGCCTGGCCTCCTCTCCACACCCTCGCAGGACCTTGCTTTTCCCAGCAGGCCGTTCGGCAGCCACTGCCCGGAATCCAGCAGGTGCCCGGGCCACTCTGCTGACCGGCGTAAAGTGCCCTCGTCTTGTTCAAACACTCAAGCTCCATTTAAGGAAGGTTTCCTTGGAGTTCAAACAAGGAACAAAAAGTTGTGAGTTGTAGCCTGCACAATCAGAAGACCCTGTGACAAGTTCCTCAGGCAGTGCAGACCTTACCGATTCCTACTTTACGGGCTTTGCCTTACCATCCCCCCCAACAACATGCACGCTGGAGCGATACTCAAAGTATGTTTACCCCTTGCCTGACACCATCCTCCTCAGCCCGCACCTTTAGTCTTAGGTGATTCAAATTAAGTTTCTTGGTATTATAAGTTTAGTATGTTGGGGTTTTCTGTTTGAGTTCCTTAAAGACATATATGTTTCTTATATCTATTTATATTGCATATAAATATAAACATAAACATAAATAAAACATAAGCTAAGTTTAAAAATAAAGCTTGTGTTAAATGAGGTGCCAGGGACCTATTGGCCACTCTTAGAATGTTCAAGATTGCTATGAATGATAGGGCTCCCATCCTTGAGAACTTTTGCATCTTTATGAATTTTCTGGGTTTGCTTTTTTGTTTCCTGGGCAGGGGGATTGGACTCATTTATTGAATTCTTTGAGAGTCTCTCTCTCTCTCCCTCTCTCCTCTTTCCCTTCCTCCCTCCATCCCTTTCACTTTTCTCCCCAAAGACAATCCTTTTCTCCTTCTAAACTATTGATCTATTTGCTTACTCAGTAACTTACAGAAAAACGCGTGCCGGTTCTCCCTTCGTGAGCACAAGCCAGGCCAGCCTCTTCGAGCTAATATTCTACATGGGGGCAGGCTGGCTTTAGGCAAACCAAGGATAGCAGCTGGCAGTGACATCTCTTAGTAACAATGTGACTGTGTGCAGAAGGCATGCCTCCAGCCTTTGACTGTGTTGCCAAGCTGAATCGTGGGCTAGGCTGCAAGCAGGGGAGAGGGCTGTGTCCTTGCACAAAGCCGGGGCGTGCCTGCGAAGGTTCTCAGGGCAGATCAGAGGATGACTCCAAATATAGTAGCATTACAGGACTAAGTTCTCTCTCTCTCTCTCTCTCTCTCTCTCTCTCTCTCTCTCTCTCGCACACTCACACACACACACGCACACACACACAGATAAACTTTCTAACTTAGACCTTGGACCCATATATATATATATATATATACATATATGTGAATTGCATGCTTTCTCTCCCAACTAGAGGTGATACGCAACGTATATTACAGCAAAGTTCATCAATCTACCAGAACTCCCCCAGGTCTTCAGTTGCTGAATAGGATCCTGAGGCCCCCTGCTGATGACAGGTTAACCTCTTAAATGCTGGGTAGTGGAGAGGTCCACAGGAGACTAGAGACAAGAGAAGGACCAGGGTAGCCAGGGAGGCCAGCCGTGGGGAGGGGTACTTGAGGAGCTCAGAACAGATGAAAGTAATTTCATATTTAAGAAGTGCCAAGGTGCTACTGACCCATAGAGCTGAAGATCAGCTGTGTCCTCACCTCGTTCCCCATCAATACACTGGAAAGAACGGAAAAATGCGCAGAATCCTATATGCAGAGAATGTGATTTTAGTGGAATGAAATAGAGTCGCCTGAGCAGAACGAGCTCATTAGCATTTCTGGGGACAGTTCACTAGGGGCTCTCTGCACACCAGGACCCAAGGTGTTGGTGGGAGCAAGCTGTCACTTGAAGGCTGGGGATGATGGTCCCGCAGGTGAAAGCCTCACCCACATCATCTCCCGCCTTTCCTACCTCCAGAATTGCCCACTTCTCAGCACTGAGGGAAGGACAGTAAACATCCCCACCTGTGGGTCCCCTAAGAATTGCCCAGCTCACAGCAAATTCCATTCATCGTCTTCATTGTATTCTAAACCTAAAGAAAACAAGGCGTCATGCCCAGCAGCTCGTCCATAAAACATTAATCACTATCCCCCCTCCTTGAGAGGCTCCTGACTGGTGAAGGTGTGACCTCCAGGAGCGATGGAAAAATCCTAATGGGTCAGCACATGGCCGGGCCACCTCAAGGACAGGGGCCCTTGTTCCTCCAGTGCTTTTCCAGACCAGCTCCTGGCTTTAGGTCTAGGGATGCTGAGGCCCGGCCTGGGAATCCCCAAAGAGAGAGAAAGAACCCTCCCTGCACCTATCAATTCCCCAAAAAGCACCATGGTCCTTGGGGTCAAGTGGTAAATGGCGGCCTTGAGACAGCCACCCCTTTCATTTAGGCCCTCTATTAGTCCACGTGAGTTTTGGAGATGGATACTAACATGGGGACCACAGCCAGAGTTACAGGCCACCAGCCCTGTTGAGGCTTCACGGCACATGTGTCCGACCTGTTGCTACTGACCCCAATCCCGGGTAGTTTCAAAGATCAATTCCTCTCCTCTGGACTACTCAGCACCCCTCCAGGGTCTGGGAAGAGGAATCCCTTTGATCCTGGAGGAGAAAGGGAGCTATCGAAAGGGAAGTATGGATCTACAAGGTTTCCTGGATATTTGGAAACCCAGAAGGATTGACTCAGTCATATACACATGTGTGGCATGAAGGCAACCTCGGGTTGATCTGAGCATTCATCACAGGCCTCTGGAAGACGATCCCTTCGAAGGGCTTTGGAAAACGATGCAATCCTTGGTCTCAGAAGCAGTGGGGCGCTTGTGGAACCACAATGTTTTGCTCGTGTGAGTTTAATGAAGGGATAAATATTCTCGGATTCAATGGCCACTAGATTACATCCTGCTTCCTCCTGGGCCAAGGGCAGAGGGCACAGCCTTCCGGGCCCACTGAGCCACCTCCACAAGCAAGTCCCTGCTGGACCACGGGGAAGTCCCAGCAGGCACCCAGCTGAAGGGGTGTAATAGGTGCTCCCCTCCAGAGCACTTCATGTGGGTGGTCACCTGAATGCTCAGCAGCTGGGGATAAAGGCTGAGTCATGGAATCTTCCAGGAAATTTACTTTCTCTGTTAAAGTTTGATGAAGAAATCAGACAAGGGCTCTGGTTGCTCCCAGCCCCGCTCCAGCTCATTTTTCCCACAAAACCTCTTCTCTGTGCTGGGCTGGACAACATGCAGGCAAAGCAGAGTGGGGCTGACCGTTGGGAGTTGGGGTGCCTGAAGCACTGAACCTGTAGCCAGTAGATGAGAGGACACCTGGGGCAGCCTCACCCCGAAGTCTTGCCCCAGGCCTGGAAGGGTATCCGAGGTTTCTTCATTGGGCATCATTTTCCCTCAGGGTGCAGCATTGCCCTTCCCTTCCTATATAGACTGGTGGGAGGGAGCAACCTTTGGATAAGCAGGTTTAGCAGACATTTACCTCTAGAGAGAGGGGCAGTCAGGCCTAGAGGGCTCCGGGGAGGCTGGGGTGGGGCCAGTGCCAGGGGAGATGCCAGGGGTCCGGTGGTGCCCATGTGTCAGAAGCAGACACCAAGTCCTGCTGACCCCAGAATGAGCTGCACTCCTGGTGCTGGAGTCCCGTCAGCCTGCCGTTGTCCTTCCTGCTCCTGCCTCTCCACACCCTCCAGGCAGAGGAAGACGGGCTGGTTGGCTGGCCCAGAGCTAAGCTTTGTGGAGGTCATGACAAAACAGACCAGCACCACATCATGGGAGGAGCCCAATCCCTGAAGCCTAGCAGAGCAGGTTCAAATCCCAGTTCTGCCACCAACCCGCTGTGTGGCCTTGGACCAATCATTTGAGCTTCAGGGGCCTCAGTGTCATCTGTAAAGGGGGGCAGTCATCTCTCCCTTCCACGGGTGTTGTAAAGATCAGAAGGACTGTATGTGACGACCCGGGGAAGTTTCTCATACAAAGCAAGTGCTCAAGAAATACCACTTCCCTGATCTCTTCTTTTGGTCCTATCTCTTGGCACTAGGGTTCTGGAAGTTATAACTAAATGATCTGTAAGAAAGGCTCTGTCCTCATTGGCCGGGGCTGGTGAAGGAAGAGCAGGGATTGAGGTCGGGTGGCCAGAGTCCATAGTGGGGACCAAGAGGGCTTCACACCTTAGGATGGGTCAAGATAAGGCGATAAGCCAAGAAGGGCTATGAGAGAGAGCCTTGGCACACCCTCACAGGCAGGCCTGGGTTGCCGTGGGCTAGCCCGTGTGCTCTTCCCATAGAGTAGCCGTCCTTCTCCACTCTCACCAGCCTGTCCTCAGCCTGGGAGGCTTGCACGGACTGACACAGCACAGCTGCCCCTCATGGGGACCCAGTGGACACTGGAGGGAGAAAGCCTGTTCCAACAGCACCGACTCAGCCTTCACTGGGGTCACCTAGCCCCTGGCCCTGCCTGGGTGCCCTTCCGTTGCCATCAGCCGGGCCTCCACCAGAGGGAGGCAAGACCCGCGTGTCTCCCAGGGACAGTGACGGGACCCCAGGACCTTCCCAGATACCCCTTCCCTGATGAGCCCACACCTGTGATGGCAGCTGCACCTGTGGCCTGATGTGATTTCTAGAAGGTTGGTGGTTCTCAGAGCCTCCCAGATTCTAGGCCTCTGGGACATACAAGCCTGCTGACTGGACTAGGGCCTGTTCCCTATAATGCGACACTCCGTTTCCTAATATCGTTGTCTCCACCTTGAGAAACCAGCCCTAAGAGTGTGTGGGGTGGGCAGGGAGGCGGGTATCAGGGGCCTGTGTCCAAGTCTCAGCCTGACACAGATTTGTCCTGTAAGTTTGGTGTCCATCTCCCTTTCTGTCAAATAAGGACAGCCATACCTGCTGTGCCCTCAACTCTGAGAGAGGCCATGAGGGGGAAGGGGTTTTGTGAGTTCAAGAGGCCTGGACAGAGCCCTGCTTGGCCCACACCAGTCTCCAGACTACATGGGGACCAATGGAAAAGCAGGTTTAGACCGGCTCTCTATCACCCTCGGGCCAGAGGCCAGCCCACACTGACCTGTCTTCTCTCCTGCCCTGGGCAGACATGCTAGGAATCTGACTCAACCCATAGGTGCCTCCACAGGAAAACACACATCCTCACTAGGTGTGGTCCCTGCTTCCAGGACAGGAGGGGCCCACAAGGCCTCAAAGGGCTAAGTTGCTCTTAGAAAACGGGAGGGGAGGGACGGAGGGACGGACACGCAAGCGGCTCCTCGTGCTCCCTGGGCCATGCTCTGAGGAGGGCAGAGGGCTTGATGGGGCTTTCACACTTCAGTCCTGCTTTCCCCCATGTCTTTCATACCCCGTCACCAAAACTGGTCCCTACCGGGGGCAGGACCCTGTGCTATGCAGGTAGAGCTCTGTGGTAAGGCTATGTCCACCCACCGAGACCAGGGACCCTCGGGGCACGAGGGCAGATGGTGGCTCCCCCTCAGACTGGGTCCGCAGTGTGGACACCAGTCTGCTCTCTGACCCCGAGAGCCTTCATAAGAACACAGTACCCAAAGAGGAAAAACTACAGGAAGCCTAGATGACCTTATAAGTCATTTTCCTTTATTTTCTTAACATAGAATGAACTTCCGATTCCAAAGAGACACAGGCAGAGCGGACAGACGCAGGGTCCGGCATGCAGCAGTCAGAACCAGGCAGGAAGTGGGTCTGCCCCCTCTCCCCTCCAGCACGCCCCTCGCCCCTCCCGGCTTCTGACTGCCGCCCAGGCAGAAACCAAGCAGCTGGGAATAAGAGGGGTCAGTCTCATGGTCCAGGGAGTAGCCAGAGACATGGCCTCGGTTGCTAGGCCTGGCCAAGTCATCACCTAGCTGCAGGACCTTGGACCTCAGTTTCCTTATCTGTTAAATGAGCTAGAAGTCCCTGCTAGGGAATGATGGAGAAGAAAGTGTGTAGATGTTACGATGGGTCGGTGACCATTTAGGGTTTCCCAGTTGTCCTGCTGCTTCCAGATAATGTGCAGATGGAGTCACTCGGGTTTGTCACTGTCATGGCTACAGGCATGCTGGGGGACCTGCTCTGGCCCCAGTGGGACTGGACAGACGGTGGAGATGGCTCCCCCCAAAGCAGACTCTCTCCTCTGAAGTGCTCCTGGGGTGGCCTTGGCAGTACGTTATCAGGCCAAGGCTGACTGTCCCCCCAGGTAAGTGAGAAGGGAAGCCTGTGGCTTGGGGTTGCACAGCAAGCCTGTGCGGGTCACCCTGCTGCCCCAAATGCCTCCAACCAGGAGTACAGCAATAAGGGGGGACTCTGCCCCTCTCCCCCTGCCCTTAGCATCAGCTGGGGGCTTGAATGCCCCCCTCAGGGTCCAGCAAGGGCCACATGGCTCCGTGGGCTGATCCGCATCACAGTCCTCTGGCCTCGGGCTGGGGGCTCAGGTAACCAACTGCCCGTTAATAAATGCACACCTGCATAAGCGTGACCCGTGTCTACACTGGCAGGAGGAAGCGGAGAACCACACAATTAAGATGATGCAATGATAGGTGGGCAAGGCCGACTAAAACCCAGTGAAGGAGCATGGGTATTGCTCCTTCGTGCTCTATCTGGCACCTTCCTGCGACAGCGGACCCTGTGCCTGCTGCATAGGGCTTGGCCCTGCTCCCCCAGGAAGAGGGACTTCTCGTGGCCTGGGCTGTCTGTTGGTCTCTGCTCTGAACCATGTAGGCCTATGTCCATGTGTTCACACAGATATATATTACAGCTCTCCCCTTGGGAAAGAACCAGGGCAAGTGGAGGAAGTGCTGGTCCATACTACACCTTCTAGAACCCATGGAGTATCTACACTTACAGAATAGAGGGGCCTCGAGCCCGGAGAGCTCTCCCTGTCCCAGCCACTCTACAGATGGGGTCACAGGGCCCTAAGATACGGACGATCGCAAGGTCATGCGGCAAGTCTGGGGGCGGAGGTGGGGCTGGAGGTGGAGCAGGAATGAAGGAAGCAGTCTGCCACTTGCCCCTACCATCCACCGCCTGCGACCTCTTCCCCTCGGAGCACCCTTGGGGGCAGAGGGCCTGTTCCAGAAGAAGAGCCATGCCCAAACGCACGAAGCAAAAATGGTGGCGCCCCAGAGACCCACAGCCGGTGAGCCGTGGAGCCCCTCTGGGATGAGGGGGACTCCCTGGCACACCTTCCATCACACTCCAAGGGGACAGCTTAGCAGGGTTGGTCCCTCTCTTTCACTTCCTCCATGACTTCAAGGGAGTGAGCGATTGGTAAATCTTGGTCCCCAGGAAGCCCAGAGGCCAGCAAATAGAGAAAGAGAAAGAAAGTGATAGAAACAGCCCCGAACCAGGCTTGACCACGCAGTTCTGGAGGATCTTTGGGAAGTGATGTTGGCCAGCTTGTCAGAGCGTCTACAACAGGATTTCACCCTCCCCGCCCTCCGCCCGCCCCGCCCCACGTGGGTGCCCGGGCCAGGGCCTCTCTACTTGGGCTTCATCTCCACCCTGGAGTTGATGTCGTCGCCGTCCAGGTCGTACTCCTCCACCTGGCCGCTGGTCCACACCTTCACGCGGTCCGTGAGGTCGCTGCTGCGCGGGGCCAGCATGAAGTCGTAGATGAGCACAGCCAGAGCTCCCCCGATGAACGGCCCCACCCAGAAAATCTAGGAACAGAGCGGGCATGCTCAGAGGGTGTCCCCGACGCCCCGGGCTCCTCCTCTCCGGGACACCTGCCCTGAGCAGCGCCCCCCACCACCCCATGGCTGGGGCTCCCGCCCCACCTGTGCCCGGATTTAGAGGCAGGCAGCGGGGAAGCCCAGTGTCCTGATTCCAGGGCACGCGGAGCGGGCCCAAGACGTACACTACCCCAGGACACTGCCAGTGGGCCTCTCCTTGCCTCCGCGTGCTGCCACTCAGGGTGCCTGGCGGGACTGGGCCACCCCTGCCCACCCCCCTCCCCCAGCTTCGGCAGGGCCGTCGGAAGGTCTGGCTTGATAAGCGGTGTCCCGAACCAGACACATGGACAGGAGGAACAGCACCATCTGTTGAGCGCTGACTCTGTGCTCTGCTCAGCCTACAGCTGGTGAGGCCATCTATCCCAGAGGTCACCCTGGGAAGTAAGCAGGGGCCATGACACCCCACTTCACCGCTCAGGGCATGCAGGACCCCAGAGGGCTGGCCGCCTGCCCGTGTCACACTGAATGGGAAAGGGGCAGAGCCGTGATGGGGCCTGGCTCCCCACTGCTGGCAGGCTGCTGGGGTGCTGCACCCCACCACCCCCACGTCAGACCCTGCTTTCCGATTTCCTCGGCCCTGTCGGTCTCCCAGAGCCTCCATGATGGGACAGGATGCTGCAGGGTGGAGGTGGGACCATCACTCGGCGCCAAAACCTCCCACCCCCTCCCCGGGGCCCCTGCGACCCCTTACCCAGTGGTCCTTGAAGTTGTGCGTGATCACGGAGGAGCCGAAGGACCGGGCGGGGTTAATGCCGCAGCCTGTGTAGTCGATCTGCGAGGGCAGGGCAGGAGGCAGAAGGGGGAGAGCCCAGGAAGCAGAGACAGAGGGAGAGGAGACACGGTGACACAGAGAGAGAGAGCAGGAAGGTGATAATCAGACCCAGAAAAAGAGGGGCACCTCAACCCAGAAAGATGGTCAGGAGGTCCCTGTGCTGCACTCTCAGAGGAGGACCCTGGTCCCAGCCCCCGCCCATGACAGGGTACCCCAAACGCCCGCCCAGCCCTGTTCTCCCCACTCCCACCTGGGAAGGCCCCACACTCACCGCCAGCAGGTGTCCCAGGGCCACAGAGAGGCCGATGGCCAGAGGGCCCGAGCCCCCAAGGTCCCGGCGCCTCCTGTCGGTGGTGGCCAGCACACACAGCACCAGCTGCAGGGTGCCGATGATCTCGATGCCCAAGCCCTGACCGGAGTTCACACCGGGGGCCAGCTGTCGGGAAGAGCGACAGCGAGGTTTGGTGAGCAGGCGAGGTGGGGGCTGTCCCAGGCCCCCACAGGCCCGAGCACCTCCGTGCCCTCAGAGCCCATCACATCAGCCCCCCGCCGGGCCCACAGGGGGCCAAGCCCCGCCCAAGCCTGCAGCGTGAGTAGTGGACAGTAGGCTTCGTCCCTCCTTCAGCTTTGATGACTTGCCTACCCGGCCCCTGGTACCTGCCTCCACCCTCTACGCTCCGCATGGAGGCCGGAGAAGCCTGGCAGGGTCAGACCTCTGCCTCCAGCTCCAGTCAGTGAGGGCATCCTGGGGTACCAGGGTACCTGAGGAAAAGGCAAGTCCTGCACGTGGGAGGGCCCACCTGGACACATGGCTTCACAACCCACAATTCCAGAACATTCCACCCCATCCCCTGCTGCGTCCAAAACTCCCAGAGCTGGGGAAGGTCTTCCTCGGTTAGCCAGCGGGTTCCCTTAGTCTCACTCCTTGCGCCTTCTCCCTTGCTGCCCTGCCCTCTGTGTCCGACCCCACCTTGTCTGTCTCTCCCATTTCTTCTCTGCCCTCCCTGTCTTCCCCTCCCTCCTGGACCAGCCCCCCTCCTTCTCCCCGGCCACATAGGCCCCGCCACTACCGTCTGGCTGCCACTTGCTCTTGGGCCGCTTTTAGAAACATGACTCATGGAAAAAGAAGGGAATGGGAGATGCCATGAGGTCACCGGAGCCCTCCCCCTGTAGCTGCACCAGGGAGACCCCTCCCCAGGGAGCCCCCGCACCCTCCCCTTTGTGGGGGTCCAAGGAGCCAGGTGCACCCACACAGGGGAGCTGGGCCACATGGGCAAAGGCCCACTTACAGGGAAGACCAGATGTGGCCATGCAGTCTGCTTCCTCCAGGTAGAGCTGGTGTGTCCAAATAAGCCTGAACTTGAAGTCCCATCCTGGGGACGAAGGGAGAGGGGGTGGACCTCCAAAGCCAGGGGCATTTTATAAAACCCTAGGTGGGGGGGTCTCCTGCACCACCACACCCCCCCGAGTTTTCGCAGCCCCACCCTGAGGCCATCTTACAAGAACAATTCTCTTCCCGCCTTTGTCTGCAGTCCTGGGTCACAGGGAAAGTGACTCACATCCCCTCCCCTATGCTGCAGCCCCAGCTCTAGGCTTTTCCTGGCGGACCCCAGAGCTGTGACCCCTCAGCCCAGCCGGCCCTCTGGGCAATGCCTGGTTTTCCGCCCGTCCCAAGATTGGGTGGTAGAGGCAGAAGCCCTGTGTTCAGATCCTGACTCTCCTTCTCGCTGGTGCCATGGCCATGGCCTTTCTCCAGTCTGATCCTCAGTTTCCCCATCTGTAAAAGAGCTTTCCTTGCCCGCTTTCCAGAGTGGCTGGCATTTCCAAGGCAATGGGGTGGGGAAGGTCTTAGGACATGTGGGAAGGGCTGCAGAGGCAGGAGGGAGCAGGACATCTGAGGCTTTGTTCTGGTTCTTTCTCTTATCGCCTGGGCTGGGGGACAGGTGGAAGGGCAAGGATTGTGGAGACCGGAGTGAGGCCGGGAGCCAGGACGAGCTCCGTGCAGGTGAGGCCCGTGAGAGCAGGTGGACTTGTAGAGATGCCCGGCCCCACTCGCGCCCGCTGCTGCCCTCCTGACAGACTTCAGGAAGCTTAAGGCTCCTCTTCCTGCTCTCTCCTTGGCTCTCCAGGCTCTCAGCCTAATTGCTAGCTGGCGGGAGTCCGGAAACCAGGCCTGGCACGCGGATTAATGGAGCAATCGTTCTAAGTGGCTCCTGCCTCCTAGCCTCCCCCATCGCCACCCTCTCACAGATGTGGCCTGGGCAAGCTCATCTCCTCCCCCAGTTCTTAACCAGGTCTGAGTACCCCAGCCCCTGCTCTGCCCAAAGGCACAGGTTTTCATGCAAAGTGAGTGGAGCCAGGGGCTCAGGGCCATGCCCAGCTCTCTGACTCCACGGGAAGCGGAGGGGGTGGCCACCTGCTCTGGGACCTCTACGTCATTACCCCCTTTTCTGACCACCCAGAGCCTTCAGCCCAGAATAGCATGGCCTGACGAACTTCCTCTCCCAATAGCCATCACCACCACCACTAGGAAGCCTTCCCTGATTGCTTCAGTGTCTACCGACCACTTCTCTTTTGACCATCGATGCACTTGTATGACTTGTATGACTTACATCTGACAAACCCTGATAATTCAGAATTGAAAGGGATAGTTAAAGTTCTGCTAAAAGTCGATGTCCAGAAGAAAGCAGGTAAAAATTCAAAATAATGTTATTGTTTACAACCCATTAAATCAGAAACAATTGCTTAAATAGGGCTAATCTCAGTTACGGTCACTTGGTATTGAAAAAAAAAATGTTTGCAGATCCCTAGGGACGTTTGCCCAGACTAGGTCTTATGTGTCACTGATTAAGCCCCCTTCCAAAAAAAACAAAAAAAACACAACCAACCATCAGTTTTATAAATATAAGTTTGAACAACAGAATAAGCCCCACATTGAATCTGAAGTACCAGAAAGAAGCAAGCTCTCCATTTTCAGATCAAACCCAGGTAAGGCCCCTCTCGAGGCCCCAGTTCAGAACCCACCGATTCCAAGAAGTTTCCCCAGATCCCTGGCTGGAATTATCTTCTGAGTCTGAGCCATCAGGCTCTCACTGAATCGCTTGCAACTTTGCTGGAAAGTAACCTTCCAGGCTCCTCTGTGGGTGCCTCAGACCCCTGGCCCGGGAGCTTTGTGAGGACGGAGGGGGGAGACCCTCCGTGGGGTAATGGATGAGTAGGCTGAGTCCCAGGCAGGAGACGGCAAAGCCTTCTTGTCCCTGACTATCTACAGGTCCAGCCAAGGGACTTGGCTGTTCCCAAGTTGGACTGAGGAGTGGGTGGAAGATGGGTCTATAGTGGCCAGTGTGACCCAGGCCCCAGGACGGTGGGAGAGAGAGGGCATATGGGGCTGACCTCTCTAGACAGTGGGCCTCAACCCATCCCTGCTGCCCATGGACAGAATGATGATGGTCGCCGCCTAGGCCCAGGCCCCAACTTGATCTGGACGTCCTGATGTCCCATCCTTGGGGAACAGCAGGTTCCAGAACTGGCCTGGCTGCACTCTGAGCATCCAGTCTCGAAGAACAGGGAAGGGGAGACTTCGCGGCCTGCCCTGTTTGCATGTGCCTCCAGGACTCAGCACTCACAGCGAGGGGGGCCTCAGTGGGTCCCTCGTGTCACCCCTCGGTGGGTATTCCTGTGTGCATGTCCCTCCGGGTAACCAATGCTTCCTGTGCCTCTGTTTATCTTGGTCAGTTGGTGTCTGCAGGGTCTGGGGGTGACCAAATGTGTCCGGGTGTGACTCTCTCCTTTTCTTTTTTATTAGACATTAAGAGGCTTATTATATCATAATTGAATGACAAGCCTATCAAAGAGCTACATAAATTCGAAACCTGAACGCACCAAACAAGATAGCCTAGAAAAAATGGCAACTGACAGAATTGTGAGGCGAATCTGATCACTGAGCCACCAGAGTGAGAGCTTACCAACCCTCTCTCAGAAACGGATGGACTAAAGCAGTCAGATGCAATAAATAGCACCAACGGGAAGGATTTGAGCCACATAATTAACAAGCTTGATTTAAGGAAAATGCATAAAGCCCTGCACCCCAAATTTGAGGATATCCACTCCCTCTCGGGCCCCACGTGGACACGCGGACCAGCTAGTCGCGTATTGGCCTGGGCATCCCAGCTGTCTCTGAGAATCCCGATCCCACATGAGCCATCTCTTATTTGCCACGGGGGGCTCTGTGTGTCTGGGGGTCTCTCTGTGGCACAAGGCCCTGCATGACCACGCTGGGCGTCTGGAGGCACTTCTGAGTGTGCTGTCCTGTCCCTTGGCATGGCAAGTGCCACCACTGGCTGGGGAGAGGGGCGGAGGAGGGAAGAAGGCCCCCGTGAGGGACAGAGAGCGAGGTGCAGATCTCAGAGGGTCCTTATTTGCTCCCAGAAGCCACTTCATCTTCCTGACAAGAAACAATACACAAAGCAATGGCTTCCTCCCTCCTTCCTTCCCTCCCTCCTTCTTTTCCTTACTCCAGGGCAGTCCCCACCCTCTTGCCAGGGAAAGGAAGAGGTACATTGAGGAGCACTTATCCCCCCATCCTGGGATCCCAGGGCCTGAGTGGAACCGCCCCGGCTTGCGAATGTGCTCTATACCCACCTGTCTGTGTGTCCCCGCCGGGTGCCACGTGTGTGTGTGTGTGTGTGTGTGTGCGCGCGCGCGCGCGCGTGCGCGTGTGCATGTTGGTAAAGTGAGAGCATGTGCACTTTGAGCAGCAGAAAGAACCAAGGGCCCAGAGGCAGGCTGGGGACCCGGTCCTGCCCTGCCCTGATCTGCTACAGAACCCAAAAATCTCAATGACTCTGTGGCCTCAGTCTCCCGATCAGTAGAATGGAGGCATTGGCCCAGATGTTAGCCCCAGGATGCCTCCCCACCTAACATGGGAACCCTGCCCCCAGGACCTGCAGTCACCCTCCTGGCCAGGATGGTCAGTGCAGGATTCTCACAGTCATCTGAACTGGGGTCTCAATATGGCACAAAGCCTGTTGTTTCAGGACCTTCTTCACAAAGGAGCCAGAAGCAGGCAGATTCGACCTGTACGTCCTAATGATGGGGGGCTTACAGACTCAGGGGTAGCCCCATCCCAATTACATCTGCTTCTCTATGGTCCCAGCGATGGGATTTCAGGCACTGAGAGGAGCTGCTGCTGGGAATAGGGCATTTTCCAGTCTTTTCTACCATCTTCTGAATTGGGGTTCTTAATTCCACTGGACTGCAGCTCCTTGGTAACATGAAGACAGCTCCTCACTTAGCCCCGTAAGCCACCACTGGGGGCAAGGAGCCCCCCAGTCCCTGGGGAGGAGCCCTGGCTGAGGGAACATTGACCATGACCACATTTTCCTGCCCGCACCTGCAGGCATGTTGACTCAGTCCCAGCTCTTCAGGAGGTCCCAGACCCACTGGCGCTTCCAGAGGGCAGGAACCACGCCTCCCCACCCCACCCTCTCCACCCCCCCC
>LNAC01000384.1:42029-102130 GCA_002007465.1 Ailurus styani
CCCGTCCTCCCACCGCCGCTCAGGGAGGCTCTGCCAGCAAGAACAAGGGGCTCTTGGGGAAAGCTTTCCCAAGCTAGCCCCTGAGGGGTGGGTGTGGGGCACGTTTGAACGGCCTGAGGCAAGCCCTGGTGGCCACTGTTGAAGGAACCCCAACTGGGTGGGGCCCGAGAGAAAGTAGGGAGCACTCCGGGGCTGAGCTCAGGTTGGGGGCACTCCATGGAATTGGTCTGCAATGAACTAAGGGCTCAAGGCGTGAGAGGGAGGCCGTGACCTGGGGGCACAGGAGGGAAGGCGAGCCCCTCCGGGCTGGGGTGACCAAGCAGACTACGTCCCCTCTCATGGCATTGCCCTTTCAGAGAAGAGGCTCCCAGAGCGAGCCCTGGGTAAGGCCAGGCTTTAGGGTGGGCAGCAGAGGCCTGGCGGGGCTGCTCCCAGGGCCCTGACAGGGGAAACCGCCTCAGAATTTTCCGTGGTGAGGGAAGTCTCCACCACAAAACTCCTGCCTCTCTACGCCCTCCCCCTCATCTGTTCTGGCTGGAAACCGTAATTATATGTCCTAGCTAGGGCACCACCACCCAGCCCCCAGCCTCCTCTCTGGGCACGTCCATCTGCAAACTGGCTTCCCTTTCCCAAGCCACCCCCAACTCTGGAGGAGGTGGACGGGCCCGAAACCTGGGAGGACTCGTGGCCAGTGCGGGGGAGGGGGCCAACAGGGAAGGGAGACAACCCTCTCAGTCTGTGCTTGGGACACCGAGCCCAGCAAACTGGGGAAGGGGAGAGGTTAGGCCTGAGGTCAGGCCCTGGATGCAGCAGACAGAGGCAGTCCCCAGCCCGTCAGGCCCAGAATCCGCAGGGCTGAGAGAAGACCCCAAAGAGGGAAGGTTTGCCCTGCCTGAGCCCCCCAGGGGCTAAAATCCCAGGCATCCAGTCCCCTCTCAGACACAGGCAGACGCTGGCCTGAATCCTGACCGTCCACCCTCTAGAACCCCCTCCACCAACCCCACCCTGCAGCTCCCCGGCTCTGACCTCCCACTGCCACCTTGCCTGCGCTCACGGCCTTTCTCTGCCTGGAAGCCCTTGCCCCGTCTCCACATTCAGGCTTCCATGGCATCCCCTCCGTGAAGCCTGCCTGGCCCTCCCCAGGGCTCAGAGGCAGAAGTTCCCTTGCCGCCCTGACACCTCTTATCACACCTGCCTCCTGCCCCGTATCACAGGCAGCTGTGCTGTTCGAGGAGCTTATCTTGCCCGCCAGGGGCCTTGGTCATCCAGGGGTAGGGAGCTGGCTGACTCAGCCCCCCTCTGGCCCCCAGCAGTCCCAGTCCAGTTTGCAAGGAGCATGGGTGAATGAGCCAGAGAAGGGAAGAACAGAAAGAGCAGGCTAACAGTCAGGACTCCCAGGTTCGGGAGCACCTTTCATTTCCCAGAGCCGAGCCACGCCCCGCTATGTCCCCGTTTCACAGATGAAAACTGGGGCCACACAGGCGAGGCTGCTGGCGTGAAGCATGGTAGCATCTGACTAGGGCAGGGCCGGGTAAGGCCACCGACCCCTGATTCTGACACTCTCGCTTTGGGCCGAAATTGGGGTTTGGCTCTTAGAACCAGCCAGGATCCTACAGGAGGGACAGAGGCCCCTGGTGTCTCCAGGGCGTATCCCAAACCCTGACTCAGTGAGAAGAAAGTTGTCCCCACCATGCCCCCGGGGACACCCCCTGACTCACCCCAACCACTTCCTGCCGCTTCCTTGCCTATTTTCCTCAGGAATCTCCATGCCAACAAAGGGCTCCTCCTAGGTTTGGGCCGGGGGGGGGTCCAGGGCGCAGGGGGCTGTGGGAGCCTCCCTAAGAGCCTGGAGGAAAAAGTGTGTCACTTGCTGCATAGACGGGTCTCTGCCCCTCTTAAGGCATTGGGACCACTTGCCAGCTGCCTTCAGATCCTTTCAGATCCCTTCAGTTCCCCTCAGATCCCAGGTCCAGTGTCTGACAGGAGCCCTTGGGAGAGATGCCTTCTGTTTGTAGGCGCAGGACTTGTGCTTCTGAACCCCCAGCTTCCACGGTGTAGACAGGACAGTACCTGCACCCACCACAACACTCAAGACCCTCACGTTCAGCGTGCGCCCCTCTTGGGCTGGTCTTCGCCAGACCCTCCTGGGAAGGGGGATAATAAACTCAAGTCCACAAAGTAAGCTTGCTGCTAGTATAGGCGGGGCCAAGGAATACCTAGAGACCTAGGTTCCCTCTTGGAGTCTCAGGGTGCTCAGCTCCAGGGAAACTCAATAGGTTAGTTGCAGACAGGACTTGAACCTGGCGTGTTTGTCTCCCAGACCCGGCTTGACCTCGGCCTGAGCCCATCCCTTTTTCTCCTCCATCAGCAACTTGCCCAGCCCAGGCATCCGGGTAACTCTGGAAAATGGACACCAGAGAAGGGAAGGGACACTGGAGCAGGGTGTGGCCAGATCAAGATGCCACAGTAGGTGGTCACCCTCCCTGCCTCTACCCACGCGCGATGCCCAAGTCAGAACACAAAGTCGGGCAACAGATGCCTGTCCCACCTGTCCCATGAGAAGGAGGGTCAAGATGGGGCAGACGGCCCGCAGAGATTCAACCCCTCCCCTTATGAGGCCCTCTTGTCCCCCGCCATCATGCCCCGCTGTGAACTTGACCCTACCCAGGGGCCACCCCCCTCAGGTCACCGGGCTCTGCCCCTCTGCAGAGACTGAGGCTTGGAGGAGCGTGGCCTGCCAGAGCTCCCGTCCCTTCCACCCACCTCGGCAACGTCTTTCCTGACTAAAGTCTAAACTCCAGCCTGCAGGCTAATCTTCAATCTTGGGCTGAGCCACGGTTGGCTCTGCAAGGGGGCCGGGTAAGGTGTCACTGTGACACCAGAAGTGCTAATCCCCCCGCGGCAAGGCCGTGCCAGCTGCCCTCTGCACCAGACCTTACCAAGCCTCCCCCCAGCCGCAGCGCCAGGCTCTGAACATTGGCTGGGAAGCGAGGGAACAATTGCTATAATCGCCGCCGCTGCGATCTCCGAGGAGCCCTTGGCTGCCTCCCTTGCTGTCCCAAAGTCCGCCCGCCCTGCCCTGGCCCAGCAGCCTCCTCTCTGTAGGTCTGATTCCTCCTCTGTGCTCCTTTGCCTCTCCCCTTCCTTAGGAAGCCACCCTCCAAGCCTTCCTCGGCCTCTCTCAGGCCAAACTTCCCCCTGCTGTGGCCCAAGCCGGGTCTGAGTTTGCACTTGGCCGAGAGTCTGGAAAAGCCCAGGTCTACGACAGCAGGCAACTGCCACCGACAGCCAATTAGCGAGGCGGAGCGGCCCGGGAGGAATTCTTTACAGCAGCCGCCCCCCCACTCACCAACATCTGCTCACCATTAGTGCCCCCCACCCAGACCCCACTGGAGCCAGAAGCACTGGGCACACACAGGTACGTGCTCACCCCCCAACCCGCCCCGCTCGCACCGCAGCACAAACACTCACAGACGCTTCCAGATGCAGGCACGGCTGGGAACACACAGCTTACACAAGCCTGGAGACCCTGCCAGCACCCACGTGCATACACCGTCCACACACACAAACACACGTGCCACACCTCACGGGGCCCGGCGACAGAGCGCGGAGTGCAGACAGGAGGCTAGGTGTCCCCACCCTGGCCACCGCCCCGCACTGCAGTCCAGGAAAACCACCTGCCAACAGCCCAGAGAGGGTTTTCTCTCCCCGTCCACCCCCAGCTTGCTCTAATTGCTGGGGGCCGAGGAGCAAGCGGGGGCGGTGGGGGGCTTTCTCCTTGAAGGCAGTGTGCTCGGGCACCTGTGTGAATGCGGGGCGGGCCGGAGGCCCGTGGGGCCGCCCGCCTGGGTCCTGCTCACACTCTCCGACCCCGTGCAGACGTGCCGGGACTCTGGCTCAGGGTGGCTGGGGACAGATGGCAGCATCTCCCCAGGGTCCAGCTGTAGGAAGAGGGAGCTGGCTGCCCCGGCGGGCTGAGGGGGGCCAAGAAACTACACCTGAGGGGTGAGGGGCTTCTGGCCCCAACCTTAGCTACCTCCAGAGCTTAGTCCCCACAACAGACGCCTGCAGGGGACATTGGTAAGACTGCTGTTCTCTGGGTCTCAGCTTTCCACAGCGCCTGGCAGAAAACAGGCTCCAGGCCACAGGTGTAGCTGAGTTCCAGCCCCGAGTCCGCATGACCTGCAGTCACCTCGTGTCCTCTCTGCTCCTCAGTGTCCCCACCTGCACAGTGGGTGGAGTATGAGACCTCGGCCATCTCTGCTCCGCTCCAGAGCCCCAGCGCCTGGGGCCACCCCACTTACCTCGTTTCGGCCGAGCGAGTTGTCCGGCAGGGAGGAGGTGATGCCTGAGAGGATGGCGGTGGCCACGATGGCGCCTACGCACTGGGCAATGATGTACATGACGGCCCGGAGGATGCTGATCTGACAGCTGAGCAGCAGCCCCAGCGTGACGGCCGGGTTGAGGTGGGCGCCGCTAATGTGGCCCACACTCTGGGCCAGCGTGGCGATGCTCAGCCCGAAGGCCAGGGACACCTTGACGTTATCCTGGGCCGCACCTGCTGTCTGGTTGTTCTTCACTGGGTAGTTGAAGCCCAGGGCAGAACCGATGCTGATGAAGACGAAGAGGGTCATGGCCAGGAACTCGGCCACCACCGCCCTCCAGAAGAGCTTCTTCTTGAACTCGCTGGCCATGCTGGCAGGGGGCTTGGCTGGAGGCCGCTGCCTGGTGCTCGACTCCCTCTGAGAGCTGAGCCACAGCCTGGGCTGGGCCTATTTATAGGGCCCAGAGTGGGGGGGGAGGGAGGAGGGGGGAGCACAAAGGGAGGAAGGCCTCTCCTTGCTCCTGGCCCGCCCCGCACTGCACGGGCCTCCTCTCAGCGATGGATGCAGACACAGCTCTGCTGTCGGCCTGCCAACTTTTTTCCCTCCCTCCTCTCCCCCCTCCCTCCCTCTCTCCCTCCACCCTCAGCCCTGCCCAGCTCGAGGAGGCAGGCAGGAGGCAGCCACTGCTCTAATAGGCTTTGAGAAATTCCTCCAAGTTGGCCCCACTCAGGGGGCCAGAGAAATCCAGGTGTCCCCGCCCTATGTGCAAAGCTCAGGGGGTGCCCACGGGCAGAGCCAGGAGCTCCGGATGGGGCGGGGTGGGCGGGCTGGACTCAGCAGGTGGACGTTGCCTTCCCTGGAGGCGGGGCACCATGATCCTGCTTGCCTGGCATCCCCATCCCACCCCACAGTGTCGTTAGTCTAGAGACCATGGGCCCAGGGGTCCCCAGGGGCATTCTGGGCCTCCTGCACCCTAGCCCAGGCCTGGCCACTGGGTGTCACTTTGGGGATGTCCCAGGGCCCCAGCACCACAGGCCAGGCCCAGCTAATGAGGGCATAGAGGCATTAGGAGACACAGAGAGCTCATCTGTGGCCCACCCTGCACTCTATGGTCAAGGGCAGGCCTGAGATAGGCAAGGACGTGGGAAGTGCCCACTCTGGGAGCCCTCATGCTTCTGAAGCAACTTGAAGTAATTTCAGGGCAGATGGAGACAGTGGGGGCAGTTTAGGCTTTTCCTCTCCAAAGCCGTGTGCTGGCAGACCACAGGGGAGAGGGCAGAAATGGCAGGCTAGCCTGGACACGGGAGGGAGAGAGGAAAGGAGAGAAGACCCAAGACGAAGAGAGAGGCAGAGACACAGCCTGAAAAGGGAAGAGGAGAGAAGACAGACAGACAGCAGAAGATAGCCTGATGGAACCAACGAGTAAAAGGGAAGTAGAATGCCCCAACAGTGGAAGTGAAAGAGAGAGATCTCAGGCCGGGCTGAGAAGGAGAGATAGCCAGGGAGCACAGAGGGTGAAGAGACAAACTGGGAAAAGAGGAGACAAGGCGGAAACCAGAGGCAAGAAGCAAAAGGGGAGAGATGGGGGGGGAGGGGAAGAGGCCACTCTGCAGACCCCTGTGGTCCAGCCCATGCCCTGCACATCCTCAAGCCAGAGGCCCCACAGCAGCCGATTAGCTGTACAAGCTACTGGACTCCCACAGGCAAGCAGCTCCTGCCACTGGGGCGTCCTGCGTGTGGTGAGGGAAAGAGCAGCGAGGCGGAGCCCGGGGAGGTGGGCGGGGCCAAGCCCAGGAGGGAGGGGCCCTCTCTGGCCCTCTCCTCCCACCTCCCAGTCAGCCCTTCCTCAGTGCTACAGGTCAGTGCTGGCTTCTCCCCATTTTACAGGTGGCAAACTGAGGCTCAGCAAGGAGAAGGGCAGCTCTAAACTCTGCATGTGCCAAGGACAGGCCAGGATGAGCATGCAGGTCTTGTGCCTCTTGCGTGGAGGCCATCTGCAGATGAGGACACCAGTCCCCAGGGGCCGCCCTCTGGCCCGGCTGCAGCACACAGCACAGCTACCCTGGAGCAGGGTCAAGCGCCCAGGGAGCAGCCCGGGATTCCCTGGAGCAGGAGGCCCCCTGGGGGTGGGGATTGGGGAGCTGTGGCCACCAAAGGACACCTGCATGCCCTGACGGATGGGATGGAGGGGATGGAAGGCTGGGGGTCAGCCCGGTGGCTGGTGGGCCCTGCGTGCTCCAAAACCCCCAGCTGCTGGAGGTCATCTGCGCCTCAGTAAACATCCACCCAAGAGTCAGTCCAACTGGGCTCCTTCCCAGAACCCTCCATGGCCTTTCCTTGAGACAACAGTTGTTTGGCTCTCCACGCCCCAGGGGGCTCCTCATGCCCTGGCCCTGGCCCTCCACAGTGTCCTCCCGTCCCCTGAGCTTCCTGGCCCCGACAGGGCGCACATCTGTCCTGGCCCTCCACTTGGGGCAGGGAGGAGGGAGGCTGGCAGGTACAAGGTCTCGGCCTGGAGGCCTGCGGCTGGCAGCAGGCCCACAGGGACCCCTGGGCTCAGGTCGCCATGAGGGTACAGTGCCTCAGAGACAACAGGAGCCTCCTGGGACAGAGTCCAGGGGCCAGGTTGGGACCCACGTAGCTGAGGACGCACAATGTGCTATGTAGGTGCGAGTCACGTGGGACGTCCTAACTTGTCCACCAAATATTTGCTTAGCACGTGTCACATGCACCCTGTTCCGATCGTTGGGGAGACAGCCACAAACCAGGCAGCCCGGCTGCTTGTCCTCCTGCAGGCTCTGTGCGTGCTCGGGCTGGCGGAGCTCACAACTGTGACGGGCACGTGGGTGCGTGCTTACTTGGCAGAGGCCCACGTCTGGAGCAGGGCAGGACCTGGGGGACCCAGAGGAGGCCAAGTGCTTTGGCCAGTGCAAATCAGGGTACCCGCCAATGTCAGGATGATGTGAGGGTCCTCAGGCCAATCCCCCAGACACCCACTGCATCTCCCAAGCCATCCCCATGTCAGCATGACTTCTGCCTTAAATGCTACCCACCATTACCGTTCTGTTCCTTTGGGCAACGGCACTGCCATCACCGGGAGGCGCCATCCAAAGGCAGACCTCTCTGAAATAATGCCCACCTCACTCACCCACCACCTCCCACAATGCAAAGAGGCCTGTGTAGCCACGGCCTGACAATTTCAGCGTGAAAGGCAGAGGGCAGCCACTGGAGCCGCAGATCCAGGGAGGCCGCAAACCCCATGAACCTTCTTCTCCCTGGTCTGCCACAAACCCTGGCCCAGCAGGGAAGGAAGGGAGGGAAGGACCGAGGGAGGGAGGGGGGGAGAAAGGAAACAGTCTCTGGCTGAGGGCTCATCTTCACCACAACCCTGGAATGCTCTGAGGGTAAGTGATTTGCCAAAGGGTGGCGGAAGTAGGATTAGAACTCAGGACTCCCTAATTCCCAGAACCCCCGTCTGGTTCTCTGCCCACCAGTCCAGAAAGGACCCTGATGGTCCCGGTTCCCAGGTGGAAACCTGCGTTCTGATAGCCCAGGAACAAGCACAGAACTGGGTAATACAGGCCCCAGGACGGGCAGGGCACGTGGGGGTAGTAATGCGAGGACCATCTCCGACTTCCCTGCATAACTGGGGTGGGGTGAGGGGCAGATGGGAAAGGAAGCATTGAGCTGAGAGTGGGCACCCAGAGAAGCCAGGGAAGGCCAGAACCACCCACCCAAGCAGCCCCACTGGCCCTGGGAGCTTGGGCATGGGGCAGGGTGCCGCCCCCGCCCAGCTCCTCCTCCAGGGCGGCCTGACTCGGTGAGCAACGTGTCCCTCCCATGGGCAGTGGCATGGGCCCAGGCCTGATCCCACAGGCCTGAGCCAGGCTAAAGAAGGGGGGACTGCCCCCCTCCCAGACTCCTGAGCCCGGGGCGGGGCCTGAAGCCACTCAGGCCCCGGGCACTGTCTGGCCCTCCCGGAGCAACAGTCTAGGAAAACAGTTTTCCAGATGTGCCTTATTCCTGACTGTGCCCAGCAAGGCCTACTTTCCAGTCAGAGCTGGCTTTTCCCAGGACAATCTGGGCTCTAGCCCCACCGGATGCCGTGGGAGAGCCTCAGGCTTTCTTCAGGGTTGGGTGCGCAGGTCCTCAGACGCAGGCTAAGGATTGGGACCTCAGGCTGTGTGGGCAGAAGACACCCACAAGTGTGGCCAAGGCTGTGGCTCTCTTAGCCCGAAGCTTGTGTGGAGCACAGGACAGACGGTTGAGGGGAGTGGAGCTCCCTACTGGGCAGGGCAAGGATTCCCCACCCACAGGCAGGCTTGTAGGAAACAATGACTTCACTCCCTCCGGGAGGCCCACCAGGAAGATGGAGTTTAAAGTGGAAGGGACCTCTGATAGCAGACGGGCCGTGACCATGCAGTCACCATCGGCTCACCAGCATGTTGGACGAATCTTCCAGAATCGCTCAGGCTTTCCCAAATGGAGGCAGAGCTGGGGTTGTCCTGAACGGAGGCAGAGCGCACTAATAGAGGCTGGGAAGATAGGACGAGGCCCCAGGGAGGGGGTGAAGAATAACAGAATGCCTTCTCCCAGAGAATCCCTCTGCCCCCTCCCAGCTCTGCCCCTCACCAGGGTGCTTGGTGCTTCCCTCCCCTGACCTTGATCAAGGACCTGCTGGCCCGGCCCTCGGCTGCACAGTTGGGGCCTGTCCCCCCACCCATCCCGCCACCACTGCCTGGGAGACATGGGCCAAGGAGGCGAGGGCCTGTGAGGCTCAGCCCGCCCCCCACCCCTGAGCCTGGGGGAACAGAGAAAGGACCAAGGTCCAGAGCACAGAGGCCAAAAAACAGACAGAATGTCCCCCACGCTCCTCAGCCCCGTCCTTCAGGCTCCCCACTCACCACCACCCCTTCCCAACTCCAGACCGGGGCCCTGGTTCCTGTGCCCCCCAGGCTCACTGTTCCCGGATATCTGTGTGTACACTCGTTCTCTGCCAAGCACCTTCCTTCCTTCCCCTTCCCAGCTGCACCACCTCTCCTGACCCCCTCCTCCGTGGTGACCGTGGAGGTTAAGGCCATGCACCCTTGCCTCCAGAGCTGGTTCTCACCCCCGCCCGTCCCCCGATGGCCTTGTGCGGGTGAGGCGGGCCTAGAGAACAGGGCTTGGGTCTTCCCCCTCCCTGTCCACCATGCCCCCAGCAGAGCTGAGCTTGGAGCTGAGCATGGGAGTGGGTGGCCGGGGGGATGATCTAGGAGGTATCCGATTCCCCCAAGAGACCAGCACCCACCTCTCAAACCTGTGAATTCCTCCCTGTCTGACAGAGGACTCCTGGCCATTTCGGCATCACACAATCCCCCTTAAATCAAAACCGGATTTAGTGGGCCACCAGTGATTGTCCAGAGGCAGAACAATTCAGGAACTTTCTAAGCTACTTCTCCTCTCGCCGCCTTCCCCCGCCCCTGCCTTCCCTGAGCAGTATTGTGTGGCTCACTGTATGTGTTGGGCCGGGGTGCAATGTCAAGCCTATTTCTGGAAAGTGGAATTTTCTATTTTGATGTTTTACCAGTTCTCCAGCAATGGCCCCATTTGATACCACAGAGGAGGGACCAGAGCGACAAGATGGGGACAGTTGCCCTCAGCCCGGCCGGGGTCGATGAGCATTTGACACGCCCCGTCCAAAGACGGGAGCAGGGATTCGAGAATGGGCTGGGTTCCCAGGCCCGAATGAGGGCGCCTTGAGGACACAGGGCTGCCCCCCGCTTCCCCCCCAACTCTGCTTGGACTGGAGGAGGGAACAGGGAATGAAGTCACGGTTTCCCGAGGAGGGTGGCATTCCTCACTTCCAGAAAATGCTGGTGGTGGCATTTTTGCCGGGCTGGCAGCCCCACCCTTGGGGGCCAGGCAGGGCAGAGCGCTCTGCCTGGAGCCAGCCTCTGCAGTGGGTCCCGGGAAGGGAAGTCTTCATCATGTGTAGAAGTGACTTTGGAGCATTTCCTCGCCCTGGGCACACACACGCTTCCCCCTCCCGTGGCCTGGCCACCACCTTAGCTTCCGTTCCCTCTCCAGGCTCCCAGCCCCTGCCCGGGCCCTCCAAAATCTCCTATCTATGCCTTCTTAGATCATCAAGCATCAAGACTGGGAAAAGAGACTCCAAAAGCATTGGATCTGAGGGCCTCATTTAACACGTGGGAAAACTGAGGCTCAGAGAGGCAAAGTGGGAGGCCCAGGGTCCTTTTGTGGGTCAGGGGGGAGCCAGGACTGGAGTCCAGGTCTCCGAGCTCCTGTCTAGGCCCGGTCTGCCAGCCACACCCACCCTCTTCCTCCTCCCTTCTCTGCTTGGTGAGACGCCCCCTTCTCCCTGGACTCCAGCAAGGACATGGAAAAGCACCTTCCCTGAGCAAAATGCCAGAGACCCGAGCAGCCACAAGGAAACCGGCCTTCCACACCTGCAGGCCCGGGACCTGAGGTTTCTGCCCCCAGCAGACCCTGAGCCAGTGTGGAGGCACATTAGTGCCCCCACCAATGCTGTTGTCCCCACAGTGTCTACCCCTGAGGTCTGCTCAGCTTCGGACATTTCCCATGGTACTCTGCCCCTGCCCCACTCCACCCCACCCCTCACAGATAGCCAGTGTCCCCAGAGGGAGTGTCCGGGTGCTCCCAGCAAGTCCCGCAGGCAGGGACTGGACTCCGTCTCCTCCTGTTCCAGCCCCGCTCCTGGATGCCCCCGGGCCGTCTGGCCCCCTGACCTCGCTGCCCTCCTGGGGGTCCCGTTGCCACCGCCACTCTCTGCTGGGTCTCCCTCAGCTGGGTCTCCTCCTGAGAACTGCCACGCCTGCCAGATCCTGCCCCAGCTGCCCCCTGGGTCCCATCACCCACACTGGGTGGCCCTTGCCTCCTCTGGGTCCCACTGCTGGGGCAAACTGGGTACTTTCCAGGTCCAAAGCCTCCCTGGTTTCCTTGGCTTGTCCCTGCAAGCACAGGCCAGCTGGGTTCCAGCAGTCAGAGCCAGCACCAGCCCAGACGCAGCCTCGTGCTCTTCCTGGGCCCTATGGCAGGACGCCTAGGTGCCAGTGGGTTCCAGAACGGTAGGGAAATTGTTTCTCTGTGCTGGTGGCTATGCTCACAGCTCAATGCCAGGATGAATATGTTCATCTTTATACAATGCGGTACTAAAATTCAGCTTTTAATGTCTTTTATGGAGGACGAGGCCCATGAAAGCAAAAGAGCGCAGGGTCCACGAACGTCATAATGTGGCCTGACCACCCCCCACCCCTGCTGCACCCCGCACAGCCCACCACCACCACCACCGCCGCCTCAGTCAGACAGTAGTGCACGGGGCAGGGACAGAGAGGAGTGCACTCCAGCTGAGCTCAGCCTGGCCCCTCCGGGAAATAAAGCATATTCCTGGGCTGCGGCCCCCTGTGCGGCTTGTAATCTGGGGCCTTTCTCCTCTCCTCTCCATAGCAGGGAGCTGACTTGTAAATGGTGGAGAGGAAGAGGCATGGGCAAGAGGGCATTTCTGTCCCTGCATGGCTCCATGGTTCCTCTCTTGGGAACACACTGTGTGTCCTCGTCTCTTCATTTCCAGCCAGGACCGCCCCCCCGCCAACCCTGGGTAGGGACAGGGGCTGGATCTGACCCAGCTCTCTGCTCACAGCCAGATGGGGAGCAGGCTCGGTGCGCGGAGCAGCTCGGGAAAGTCTCAAAGGTGAACAGAGCCAGACATCTGCCAGCCCACCAGCCAGTGTCAGGAGGGGTGTGCCAGGCCCCCCTGGAGTGGGGACGGGCAGGTTCACCTCTAGGACCACCCTCCTTCACTCTGTGGCTTCCTAGGATGGCATGATGCTGTGGGCTGGGGCTGGCAGGGGTGAGTCTAGGAAGGCGGGAGGTGCCCACCCTTGTCCTGTCCACTGGGGACCCCTCCCCCTATGGTCCGCTCTGGGGATTCTATTCATGTGAAGCCAACATTCCTGGAGCCCACAGGGCCAGCAAGATCATCTCACACAACCAGATCGCTGTCTTGCCTAATGAGAAAATGATGACATGGCCCCCTGCCCTGGGCCCCTGCACCCAGCCAGGCTCTGGCTTTTCCCAGCCCCCAGTGCCACCGGCTTCACCCCAACACACGCACACCTCCCACTCTGTGCTATTGTTCTGCAGGTGTGTCCATGGGTCAACTCACAGGGCCCCTGGGCTACCCCCTCCAGGGCCCTCCTATCACCAAGGGTTGGGCACCTCTAAACACCCAGGTGTTAGACCATTAGGATAAAAGGGCCTTCAGGTTATTAAGACAAAAGTAAATTGAGGCCATGGGCTGAAGTGGCTCCCGCAATGTTGAAGCTAGGGCCTGAGCAGTTGCGGATACAGTGTCTGGAATTCAGGAAGCCCAGGTCCTCCTATGGTGATCCTGCCTCTGCCCAGGCCCAGCCCAGGCCAAATAGGAGAAATATACAGTGTTGGCAGAAGCCAAGGGGTGGGTGAGAGGCCTCCCCCCAAGCATTCTGTGTTTATGAGCCAGAAGCCCTTGGAAGTGGCCATTTCTAGAGCCAGCCAGGAAGGAGACCTGGCTTAGCTTCCTGCTTGCATCTTTCACTCATCCCCACCTCACCAGTCTAAGGGTAAGTGGACAGAAGAGACCCAGGCCATGGGTGCCCTAGTGGTTGGGGGCCCAGGCTCACAAATACAAGGCAGTCAGAGAAGAGCCCAGGTGAGGTTATGAGCTGGGGGTGGGGAAGTGATCAGGGAGGGTAGGAGAAATCATAGAAGCCTTCCTGGGGGAGGCAGGACTTTGAATCATGGAATTTCAGGATCTGAAGGGATCTCAAAGGCTGCCTAAAATCACACATCATCATACCCAGGATGCTCCTTAATATCATCCCTTCCAGAGGGCTATGACCCTCTATATGAGTACTTCTCCCACTGGGACAGCTCATGGGAATGGTTAGAAAGTTGCTTATGCATAGACACAAGAACCCATTTTCTGAGGGCTGCCACTTCTCAGGCGGGCCAATCACAGGACTCTCAGGCCCTCTGTGCTCCTCTCCATCCTGGTAGTAGGGTGGAAGGAGAGTGTCCGGGCTGGGCACAATCATACCGGGACAATCCCATTACCCCAGGAGTGGCCAAGAGCCAAACTGTATGAAGAGAACCTTGGTCCATGAGGGAGCAGACAACTGGCTCATGGAGGGTCCCCTCTCCTGGGCACTTGCCCACCACCTGCCTCATCCCTATAGACAACAACTTAAGGGGGCTCCCGTCCCATACCCCTCAGTGACCTGACCCTGCCAGAGAGTAGAACTGAGGGTCAAAATCAAGGCCAGGGCTGGTTTGAGGAGGGGGTCAGGCCTTGGGCAGGGCTGCTGCAGAGGTCCATTTGTTTGGTGGAGAATTCAGGGCAGGAAAGGGAAGAATCCTTGCAGGTCTTAGTCATGTATGTAGCTTTTATATCTGTCCTAAAAGCATCTGAGGATTCCATCAGTGCTTCTTAGACTAGAAAGTGAACATGAATCCCCTGGAGATCTTAATAAAATGCAGCTTCTGACTCAGTAGGTCTGGGTAGGGCCCAAGATTTTGCATTTCTAGTAAGCTCCCAGGTGATACTCATGCTCCCTGGTCTCAGGACTTGGAGTAGCAAGCGTCAGAATTACAAAACAAAACGAACTCCTGATCGTAGACTAGTTAAAACAAAAACACAGAGAGGGAGGAAGCTTCTCATGAGGCCAGAGAGAGAGATTACAATTAAGCATCACTTTCCATCTGAGCTTCCTGGAAGCCATGGCAAGAAAGGAAGATGTGCTCACCAAAGCTTACTCTATGGTCAACAGAGGCTGCTGCCTATGGTCGGGAGGAAGTCTTTCCCCCAGTTCTGGCTATCCAGGGAACTGGTTGTATGGACCTTATTATGAGATTGGAGGGGCAGGCAGAAGGCTGTGGTTTAGGGGCATTTGGGCCTTTCTGTGAAAAGGGCTGAGCCTGGACACCTCAGTGTGGGGCATCCCTGATGGAGAGTCACAGTGGGGATAACACAATTCCCCTTGGTGCCCAGCTGGGGCCAGCACTGTGGTCAATGCCCATAGGAGACCATCCTTCCACCACTCGCTGGCTCAGACACGAGCTGGCTTGAGCGGCCCTGACAACAGAGAGGGGTTCCAGGCAGCCCTGGGTGTTCAGGGGAGAGGGCAGCTGAGGCCTAGTCCTGAGCCTCAGGAAGGGGTGAGGTAGATTTGTGGGCAGCGGAAGAACCCCACCTCTTTCCAGTAATCAGGAAAGGCTTCCTAGAGGAGGGGACATGGCAGACAGATTTGTTTATGTGAAGGAAGGGAGGCGGTTTGGGAAGAGGAAAGGCCAGGCAGAAGGAGGGATGGACGGGTGGGCTTCCAGCCATGTCGCGGGGGTGGGGGGGGAGGGTCCCTCACTGCCCCTCTCTCCAGGGCTGACTCAGACCCTCAGAGAGGGGCTGGTGGAAGAGGGATGGTGCACTTTGTGAGGCCGTCTATGCCTCATAGCCTGAATCGCTGGTACAGAGGAGGCGGCCTGGGCCCCACTGGCCTCAGGGGCTCCCAGGCTGGGGGCACAGAGACTCCGCCCTTGGGAGTCTCCTTGCCCAAACCAGTGCAGGCGGGAGCTGGGACCGAGTGAGGAGCTTGAACAATTAGGCCTCTGAACATGACTGTGGGCACAGCCATGGACGGGACACAGGAGAGGACAGACTTGGTCAGCCTTGTGCCGCATGGCCTTGGGAAGTCACTGCCCCAGCCAGAGGTTCCTCACTCGTAAGCAGGTACATTCCCATGAAAGGCCAACCCGAACACCCATGTCAGAGTAAGAGGGCGTCAAGGGAGAGCACAGCTGGGTCACACGCTGCTCGGGTCTCGGCTTCCCTCGCTTACTCCTTCCCAGCGTGACCAAGAATCCAACCCTCTTCTCCCAGCCTCCTTTGTGATGAAAGGGACGTGCATAACCCTGATGACTTTCCAGAAAAGGAAATGGAAAATCTTTAAACAAATAAACCCAAGGTGTGTCTGTGTTCGTGGGGAAGAAGGAAAAAAGTGCTTGGCATTTTCTGTGGTTGCCAAAGCCACAGGGGCTGAGGGACAAGAAGTGGGGTTTGCAGGAGACACTGAGGTTGGCTGCCTGCTCCCACCTTGGCTGGCCAGGCTTCCTCTGGACAGGGCCAAACTGGGGGTCTGAGCCATCCTTCTCTCTGGGCTGCTCACAGGGAGATGTCTGGATGGAAGGGAAGACTAGGCTCCCATAATAGCTTGCAGGTACAGGAACCAGGGCACTCCCAGGCATTCCCAAAGGCCCTGAAGTCTCAGGCCTGGGCTGGTGACTGGGGAAGAAATCAGCGAAGACACGGGACCAGAGGTTCCAGGAAGCTTCTCACTCCTCTGCCCTGTGTGGGGGCCTCCCAGGATGCAAGGGAGCAAGGAAGAACCGGACACCTGCCATCAGTTAGCCTGGAGGCCCTGGGTGAGTGCCTTGGCTCTCTGAGTCTCAGTTTCCCCACCTGGAAGTAGAAGGTTTGAGGGAGAGGCCTGGCAGGTGCTGTCCACAGTGCCTGACATCTCAGTCTCGGGAGCGGTCACTGCTCTGAGCCACCCCATCCAATCACCTCATTTTACAAAAGCGGGACGGAAGCCCAGAGCAGAAAGGGAGCGCCACATGGGGTGATGGGAGAGGAAAGCCAGGAGCCGCTATGGGGCCAGCGAGAGCTGGGGAAAGGAGAGGAGGGGCTGCCATTGGGGGTGGGGGTGTCAGGGAAGAGGGACTGAGCTCCAGGGATGCAGGTGGCCTCACTGTGTCACAGCATTCCACACGTCACACTTCTTGCCTCTCAGGGAGCTCGACCCACCCCGATTCCTGTAGCCTCCCATCCAGCTCCCAGGAGAGGAGCCAATGTCTGCTGGGCACAGACTGGGTGACCAGGCCTCGTCCTAAGCACCGTGCACTTACTCCCCACACCCCCCTGAGGACATACAGGATATGATTATTCTCGTTTTACAGGGAGGGAAACTGAGGCTCAGAAAGGATCGGTCTTTTTTTTTTTTTTTTTTTTTTAATTCTGTCTGCTTTGTCACTTCACTTAGGTGACACAGCCCAGACGTGGGAGCTGAGATCTAAACCTGGGTCTTCGAAGTCCAGGTCCGAGTTCATAACCACTCTGGCAGGCTGCACAGTCCCCTGTCTTACGGGGCACATCCCCTGGTGGGTGCAGCAAGGATCCCCCAAACCCAGGAAGAGCACAGCGGACAACAGCTTGGGCCTTCTGACGCACAGGTCCCGGAGAGCCAGGGCCCCAGCAACAGCGTGCACGGGAGAAGCACAAGTCTCAGGGCAAGGGCTGGGGGCTCTCTGTGCGCTTTCCTGCCTGAGACACTCCTGCTCCCCAGGAGATGAGCAGTTTCCCCAAGGCCCGCGAACACCCCAAGTGGCGAAGCTAGGGGTCCCAGGCTCTGAGAGCACAAATGGGGCACCCCATGGGCAGGGGCCCGCCCCAAGGCCACTGAGGGACTGGGAGCCACCCCGCCAGCCTGGCTGTCTTCCATGTGCCCTCGGAGGTGACTAGACCCAAGGGAGCCAGCTGGTCCCGTCCAGCTGGCCCAAGGTCACCAATAGCATCGAAAACAATGGGCAGTGGGTCCAGCCGTAGCCGGGTCCAGAACAAAGGCCCGGGTACTTCCTCGCATTGAGGCCCCCTCCTTTATGGTCTGCCAAGACAGGAGACGGAGGAAGCCTTCATCAGGAGGTAGGGATGTTTTGCAAAGACTGTTCCCGGGAGAGCTGCGGCCACCGGTGCCGACAGGGGAGCGCACACAGGGGCCAGCTGCTCAAGGCCGAGGTCCGCCTGCCAGGAAGCAGGGGAGACAGGGCCCTCGACTCCAAGCCCATGGGCCCCCACCTTGCTCCCTAGGCTGAATCACTGAAATGTAAGCGATCTCTCACTGCTGCTCCTCCCGGGGCCAGAGCTCAGAGGTGGGCATCTGCCCTCTGAGCCGCCTTGCACACTGTTGCAGCATAGTCTTCTAAAGCAGCGTGGGACCACCTCTGCCCTGCTCTGAAACCTCCCATGGCTGCCCAGTGCTCAGGAGGCAGCGTGAGCTCTCTGCCTGGCACGCAAGCCCTTCGGCTCTGATATGCCCCGACTTCCCACCACCCAGACGCCCCAGCCCCTTCTTCCTGGCACCTCGGCCCCTGCCCATCGGCCTGGGATACCTCTGCCCCTCCTCCTCCCCTACACTCCTTCAGGGTTCAGCTTCAATCCTTCCCCGCAAGAAGCCCCCCTGACTGCTCCAGCCCATACAAGTTCCCCTCGTCTGAGCCCTATGCCCCAGTGAAATCCAAGGAGGATCTCAGCCCAGGAGTTTGGAGAACGTTGAGGCAGGAAATCAATCAATAACTGAAAAATCCTTCCTTAGGGTAAGGTTCCCATGCACAGCAGTGTGTTTATACAATTGTCCTGACGTTATTATCAATAGTACCCCCTCAGGTTCAGCCCCAGTGCCGGAGCAAGGGAGGGGTGAGGCAGAGAGGGCAGGGCCCAGAGATAGAGATGGTGCCGACAACCAGTGTCTCCAGTGGCCCAAGAGTACTCACAGTGGACACCCGGGCAGGACACAAGGAAGTGGGTGCTTGTCATGGAGATGGGCTCCATTCCACGGGGAGGCGGGACTTTGCTGAACCTCACAGATGTCAAGGGGCCTTAAAACAGAAAATGCCAGATAAGCACCCAGAATTGCCCTTATCAAGGGCCACAGGAAAGGCGCCAGGTTTAATCTCAAAACCACACCTGGAATCAACGGTTTGGAGACCTCAGGCAGTGCCTCCCCACCCCAGCGTCCAGTGACTGGGGCTTTACGCCTGCAGGCGGGTTGGGGAGGGGCTTCCTCAAAGATGGGGAATGACCTTTGGGCTTCACCCCGCAGGATAACACAGGTACAGGAGGGAAGGGGGGGGAAGGGAAGATGAGGGGCCCCAGGTCCAGGGACAAGGAAACAGGGGTGGGGGGGTGGTACACTTGTACACATGCACAAACACGTGCAAATGTGGGGTAATGGGAAGAACCTGTAGCTAGGTGCCAACTACCAACTGGGATCTGGGCCGTGAGAGAGGAGCTGATTGAGGGCGTTCAGAGGACTGGGCCTGCACTTTCAGCTGGATAATCCCAGAGGGCTTCCTAGAGGAGGAGCCTTGCAGATAGGCTTTGAGGGTCTGGTTGGATTTGGCAGATGGCCACAGGGAGCCAGAGGGCAGGGATGCAGGTGCAGCAAAGAGCACCAGCAAAGGCTTCAGACGGCGAGAGGATTCTCAGGGAAGCAGTTGCTATGGTCTGGGGTTGGGTGGAGTATGGAGCTGGAGGAGGAAGCAAGGTGGGGAGACAGAATGACAGGCAGGTTGTCATCACCCCAGTAGACCCCCCCATCAGATGTATTCCCTTCAGCCCAAAGGTCATTTGGTGGTCAGGTCTCCAAGAGACCCTTCCATGAATGAGAAATGTCCCCACAGGGGTCTTAAAGAAGAATTCCTAACTGGGCCTCAGTTTCCCCAACTACAAAGCAAAGATCTTCAATGATTTCCCAGGGAACAGGACATAGGAAAGGCATCTCCGGGGAAGGCAGACAGGACATTTGGATGAAGCACTTTGGTCCCAAGACAGCGGGAAAGGCCAACGGTGGGCTGCTGGGACCACCGAGCCCCCGAGCAGCATGGGGCTCTGATTCCTGTCTTGTGCAGGCCAGCCTTCTGGAGCAACATCCCTGAGCACCGGACAGGCACTGGCAATGGGCCACCCTGACCCACGGGCGGCCTGCCTGCCCACCCTCCTGCCCACCTGCCAGCCTGCCCTCAGCCTGCATTAAGCAATCTCTATTATCGCAAATGCCTGACATTTTTGCCTGGTAATTACAGCTCCCACAGCCCCAGGAGGATTAGGGCATGATTAGGGAGTAGGGAGGACTCTGGCAGGTGGAGAGAAGTACCTGCAAATAGGTTTGGCAGCCTGACTGCCTCCTGCAAGTTGAGGCCCCTGGAAGGGCTCAGTGACCGGTGAGGATCATCCGTGGGGCCTTGGAAAGCAAAAGGCCATCAGCATCAGTCACCTCCATTGTCTCCTGGACTCCCCCTCCCCCTGCCTCTCCTGGGAGCAGAGCAGTAGCCCCTCAATGTGCCCCTCTCCTCTGCCCCACACCTACTCGCTGGCCAGGGGGGAGAGATCTGAAGTGGAACTCTGAGCAGACCTCGTCTCCTGGGAACAGTTTCCAGCCCGGGGCCCACCATCCAAGGCCTTTTCCTGCTCTGTGCCTCCTCCCCTAACCCTCTGGGAGCTCCCCCTCTCGGGTTGTGAGACTCACACACCTCACGGACTTTCGTGGTCTCTCGGTTCTCACCATCTCACCATGTCACCCGCAATGATCTTCCGTCCAATTCTCCACTTGGCAAAGCCGTGCCCATCCATCAAGGCCTAGGCAAGATGCTACCTCCGCTAAAGAGACTCCCCACCGCCACCGGAAACATTAAGAGCAAACACTTAGCAAGTCCTCGTGATGTGCCAGGCCCTGCTCTCCACACCTCACTGTGCACTGACTCCTTCAGGCCTCAGTCCAGCCCATGGGTGGGCATTCCACGGAGGAGCAAACGAGGCCCAGAGAGCTCAGGGCAGGCACTCGTGGTCACACAGGCAGGAAGCCATGGAGGCAAGGCTAAACTCAGGCCTCTGGTCCTGCTGCTCCCCGCTAGCCCGTCAGTACTTCCTGTGGGGACTCCCACTGTCACCTCCACGAAGTCACAAGCTCTAGGATAGAATGTCTCCAACTTTAACCTGATTCACCTGGTGGTTTTGTTCAAGCGCAGATTCTGAATGGAGGCGGGCATGCTTAGAGCCTGAGAGTCTGCATTTCTAAGAAATTCTCAGGTGTTGCCGATGCAGCTGGTCTAAGGCCCACACCTGGAGTGGCCAAGCTAGCATCTACCCATCTACCCATCTACCCAAGGGCGGACGAATCCTCCTCTTGCCATTGTGGGCTTAGCAGAGCCAATGGCTTGTGGGAGCCGAAGACTGGTCCTTCACCACCCCCGGCCCTCCCAGGAGGCTGGGCCACCCCCCCCAACTTCCCTTCCTCTCAGAAACAAGCACTGGGATGGGGTCCTGAGGATATCCCCCAACACTCCCCCTGCCAAGCCTTGGCCCAGCTCTGACCCCCAGCTCTGACCCCCTTCTTCAAAGGGGAAGGAGGAGGCGGACTGCCCCAGAAGCAGGGAGGGAGGAAGCAGGTACCGGGAGCCGCCATAAGCAGCTGCCAGAACGTGAATCATCCGACTCGGGAGCGGTTCCCAGTGACAGGAGAACTGCACAGGAGCGGGGGGCGGGGGGGGTTCCCACTAAAGGGGGGGTGTGGGCTCGAGTGGCCTTGAGATCGCTCTTACTGCCGGAAGGGCAGAGGGATCGACCGGCTCTTGCCTCCAGAGACCAAGAATTCGCACCTCGCTGAGACCTGCTTGTTCACTAACCCGGCCCACGTGGCCCACGTGCGAGCCCTGATGGGGCGGCCGCGCCCAGGTCAGCCCTGCAGCGGCCACTCACCTCTAGGACTCTTCACTTTTTCTGGGGAACTCAGGAGGGTATTAGCCCAAGTCAAGGAGAACCTCTCCCTGGAAGATCACACATACATACATGAACACAAGGATTTTAATATCATTTGGGAGGGAGGCTCGGGACCCGCTGAAGCCTCCCGCAGTCTCCCTGGAAAACTCTGCACCTGGGGTGGAGAAGAGCCACCTGCAGGGAGGCACACGCCTCTAGTTCATTCTTGCAGACCTGGTGGCCGTGCTGTGGGTCCACTCTCGCTTCCGGACCTGGGAGACGGTGGTGCTGCGGCTTTGCTCGTCTTGCGTCCCAGGAAACCCCAGGCACGGGGTGTCAACTTGTGCATGTACCTGCATCTTGGCTTCTAGAAAAAAAAAAAAAGTTTCTATAATTTGTTGGAACGGGGTTTTTCAAGCAACTCTGGGAACATTTTGATTTCTCCAGCCCTGCCAACAGGACCCTGGTCAGGAGGTTAAGTGAGTTTCATTGAAAAGACACACTTTTCCTTCCCAGGCTGATAAACAAGACTGCTGCAGGGAAACTGACTTCCTCCACCGGTGCTCAGCTGGAGCAGCCTTTCTCTGGCCAAGGAAAACAAATGCATAAACATTTCGGGGACATATAGGAAGCATTTCTGCTGGACGCCTGCTGTGAATGGCCACTGGAGTTTACATAGCAAACCCCAGCGGGGCCTCCACACAGCCTGGACAAAGCACGCCCTGCCCTCTCGCTTCCCTCCCGACTCCTCCCTGCTTCTCCCTAAAGACCCACAATAAGATAATACAACAATCCAGCCACGACTCGTGCCCAGCCCACGAGACTGCAAAACAGGCCCTTGAGTTGTCACCACAAAACGCCTGGCATGTAAAGAGAAGGGGTCTCCTTTTAGCCGGCGCTGCAGAGGGAAGGCAGTCCCTGAACTGCTCCTGTCCGAGCACGGAGCCGGGGGGGGGGGGGGGGGGGGGGAGGCTGGGGACCAGCTGCCATCCAGCATCTATGACTCTCCCGGGCCTCTCCCTGGGCCAGGGAAGACACGGGAGGAGCTCACACCTCGGTCCTCCCGTGCAGACTGCTGCTCCCGGCTCCTCACGTGGACGGGCTCGTGACAGAGGCTCCCAGAGGCCAGGGCTCTGCCTCTGGGTGTCCTTGCTCAGTCCCGCCGGTTGGGAGCCATTGTAGAGCCCAGTCCTTAACTTCCCATTTCCATTTGAAAACCAGTAGGATGCAAGCCCATGGCATCAAGGAGGCTGCAACTCTACGAACTTCCCTTTATGAATGACTGTTTTTCCCATTCGTACCTATCCCCCCCTTGCTCTGGAACACGAGGGCCTCCCAGGCTCTGCCCACCCACATCTGGGGGGGGTGGGGAGACTATACCTGGTCCCTCCGCTCATTCTCATCTTATTGCCCTCTGTGGCCAAGAGGTCCCTGCCTAGAAGGTTCTTCCCCCATATCCACTTGGACAAGTCCATATGACCATCCTCCTGGGGCCTCCCAGGGATCCAGGTCTGCCCTGAGACAGGCTCCCAGGGAGTTGCCCGGGGCAGCACGGCCTAAAAAGCCTGGTCCCTTGGACCTGGGGCTGATGCAGAGAAGACAGGCTAGACCAGAAGCCCTGCCAGGGACACTACTGGACTACAGGGCATCATCTGTCTGCAGAGACATTTGTTAAGTGATGTCTTAGCCCACAGGTCTCCAGGGCTCTGGGGCCCCTCGACCATCACTGCCCCCCCCACCCCCCAGCCACGAACCATGCAGACTTCACGCTCCCTTTGCCACGACAGAACGAATGAGTCTCTCTGTCCTCAGCATGGATTTGACTCCTGCTTTATAGAAAGCCAAGTACCAGAAATAATGAGCCCAGGGTGCCCGGGCTGACCGTATCACAGGCTTGACGAGGGGACAGGTGGCCCAGCAGGGAGCAAGGGAGGGATGCAGTCAAAAAACGCAGAGGCGGTCCAGTCCTTAGCAGTCATGGCTCAGCTGGGAGGGAGCCATATAGCAGCACTCTGGGCCTTCATCGCCGTCCTGGGGGCCCTTCATGGAAGGGGCAGGGAGGTTCTGGATGCTTCTGCAGCACTGCCGGCCCAGATGGGGGTGACACTCTTCTGAGAGACTTGTCCCTGAAGCCTGGGGCTCAGGTGTCACCCCCAGCGATGTGTGGTGGAGCCGTGGCTTACCCACAGGAAGGGTCACAGGATGGGGTCTGAGCCATTCCAGTTCACCGCAGCCCCCTTCCACCTACAAGCAGAGGAGCAGATAAAGAGTTAGAGCTGCCCAGGCCCACACGGGAGCCGTCTCCTGCCCTCACCCACCCGAAGGTCCTGTCTTAGGGGCTTTGAGGATTTCTGGTTCCAACCCCCCTAACTTGCTTCTCCACACTCACACACAAACCTATACACCAGGCCCCCATGAAACACAAACATACCTAGGACCCCTGAAAGCACTGGAGAAGACAGTAGGGACAGGTCATTCATTCGTTCGTTCATTCATTCATTCTTGCAACAAGTGTTTATTGAGAACCTCCTCTGTGCCTGGCACTGCAGGGCCCTGAGCTGATGGCAGTGATCCACGTGCACGTGGACCCAGCCGCCTCCCAGGGGTGCCTCATGGTGATACTTGACAGCACATGGGAAGATCTAGATAGAGAGAATCCTGGAAGGTTCCAGGCACTGGAGCCTAGAAAAGGCAGGAGAGAGGTGCGGCCTCTCCCAGGGTGGAAAGCAGGCAAGGCCACACCGCACAGGACCTGGGACCCTCAGAAGGATTCTGGGCTTTGCATTGAGAGCCACGAGAAGCCAGTGAAGGGCTGGGAGCAGCTCAGTAAAACACAGATTTGCTTTTTTTTTTTAATTGCTTGATGAAGTCTTAAGAAGCAGTATCATTTAATGGGCTAGATACAATTTAATACTAGTTCAATTCCAAAATACGAGTTATTGGAGGTGAGAACACGAAATGATCAAACACTTAATTTTTAAAAAATTTTTATTCATTTATTTATTTTTGCGTTGCGGGGGGCGGGCAGAGAGAGAGAGAGAGAATCCTAAGCAGGCTCCACGTCCAGCATGGAGCCTAATGCAGGGCTCAATCTCATGACCCCAAAATCACGACCTGAGCCTAAATCAAGAGTCAGGCACTTAACCAACAGAGCCATCCAGGCGCCCCCCCAACACCTGATTTGAATCCATGGCACACTAGTTTTCTAAAGCAACTTAGGGGAATCACATCTCTAGTGGATGAAATATTCCTGCAAGATCAGTCTTGGGTATCTAATACATACACATTCGTCCTGAGATTACAGGAACTCAGAAAGCAGATGCTGCATATACCTCAACAGCAGTGCTAGGGTGCAGAATTTGAAACCACACTCCCGAAATGCTTTTCACAATGTCAAGGCTTGGGGACATTTTTCTTCTGACTGAAGTCAACGTGTTAATGGCCAACAAGAGGGGGGATAAAAGGAAGCTTTCCTCATTTTAACTGTGTTTCTGCTGTGGAAAGTCCAGTCTCGCTGAGGTGGGAACCTCGACAGGCAAGCGAACGGGGTCTTCCAGCAGAAGACCGTTGCACCTTCCAACTGATTGCTCAGAAGTCCCACGAGGTTTCAGTAGTGGTTGATCATAAACCCAACCTTCTCCACCGTCACAAAGAACCCAGACTCCCTCTGAACTTCTTTCTCCTTCCTTCCTCAGGCTTCTGCTCTTTGTCTTTCTTCACGACCATGCCTTGCTTCAATGGCCGCATCAGTGTCTCTGGCTTATCGGTGGAAAGGGACAGCCTTCCAGAGACAACGGGACTCGTACTCACCTGCTCTTACCGAATTACTTTCCTCTTGATTACAGACACCTTCCTGGTATCTGTAAAGACTGTATTTTCCTCTGTCGAAGTTTTTGCACACCTTTAACCAGTCCCTTCCTCTTCAAAGGAGCAAAAAGATTTCTCGTCATTTGAAAACAAAAAATCTTAGTGGTATTTCTGTGTGTCTTGCTCCCGTGGAAGGGTTTGGTGTGGGAGATACTTGCTTATCGTCTGTTTTGGAACAATTACTGTCCCGTTGTTCTCCGCGCGCCACCCAGCCCACTGTGATAGACGTGACGTGAGAATGTAGTGTTTGTCACAGTCTTAACACAAGACACAGCCTTGCCCTGCGGAGTGCACACCAGTCAACATCCTGAGACGTTTTTATCCAGTCTACATATGAACGCTGAATTGGATCTTTTCGTTAAATTCCTCCACATAAAGGCTGAAATGGGTGGATGGTTGAAGAAAACCTGCCAAGCGATGACTGTTACACTGTTTGAGGAAACCAGTCCTTCCAAACTAGCTCTGTGTGCTCTTCAGTGTCATTGATGATGCCCTGTGATGCCAAGAGAGCCCGCCCCAAATGGGGTGGTATGGCTTTTTGACAGCTAAGCCTCTTCTTCCTGTGAAAGGCTGGGAGATACCTTTCACACCGGAGCCATTGGACCCCTGGGATCCTTCTGGTCACAGACGCTCAAAAGCAGGTCTGGATATGCAAAAGAGTTTGCACACATTCCTCGGTCTTTTCTCCAGACTGAGTGTTGGAAGACCTACCTTAGCAAGATGCACTCCAAACGTAACCTGTGATGAGACACATAGCCCTCTTATGCTGGTCCACTGACCCTGCCCCCCCCTCACTGTCAATCATGTCACGTGAAGGGAAACGGCCAGAGCCATTGTTCCCCTGGGTGTGGGGGATTTAAGTGATTCTGTGGTGTCTGCGGGCTTTCAACTATTTCCTAAGCTGCTACGGGTCAGCACTGGGGCAGATCCAGAGGGATCTATTAGGTGCTCTGGGGTTGAGCCACTTTGATGGGCTCCATCAGCATCAAAGCGCCTGCCACTGCTTGAGGAAGAGGCACTAAGGCCATATCTGGAGACCACTCAACGTGGCTGGGAGAAGTCAGACCACACCTCGGTCGTCAAGTAGCTGCAGCCTGCGCTGTGTGGTGCTGGGGCCTGATGACGTCACAGGGTGGCCCCCTACAGGTCCAGCCAGGAGGGAAGACGGATGCAGCTCTCCATTGCAAAGCTGAGCAGGGTCTGGGGGGTAAGACAGGCTGGGAAGGCACGGTGCTGATCACAGGTTCCAAGCGACTAGGCTCACCTATTGTGCCAAGTGCGTCATTAGTGCTCAGCGATACGTGGCAATGTGACCCAGGGCTTAATTGCTTCTACCATGCAACTTGAGATTCTCAATTTCATTTCTCTGTTCATCATCTTTGCACTTTTGAAGCATGTCACTAAAACCTTTTATTGTTCTATTAAGATTTATAGGCGAGCATCAGCCTGTTTCTAATCAAAGTCTTCAACATCAGGGCTATATCCTGAATCCAGACCTCCAGAAAGCACCAGAAAGGAGACATGGAGGTGAGCAACATTCTGCCCATAGCCTAGCTCTGGGCAGGCACCAGGGCCCCAGATTGCAAAGGGAAAACTACTGCCCAGACCAGAGTGGTTTCTTGGCCTAGTCATGGTTAAGAATGGGCAGGGGTGGGGGTGGGGAGGAGTCAGAAGTACACCAGACTTCTTGTTATCATAACATCTAGCCTCAGCCTGGCCCCCAAACCCTTCTCTCATCCCTCTCCATCCCTCCCAGCCTTCACCCTTCCCACTCTGACAGGCAGAGAGAAGTTCCTTCTCTGAGCTCCCCATCTGCAAACAGCTCAGATCCTGGCAACATGGGGTTTGGCTTCAGTGCAGGGGTGAGTCATGTGCATCTACTACTAGAGACATCCATGCCATCCCAACAGTCACTGAGTCTTACAGTTAGGCGGTGGGAGTTAGTGCTTAGTTTCAGGGCTTTTTACCGTGGTAACTAGCCCACCCCATCCCAGCCAACAGGTGCCCATGGTGGGGAAAGTATTAGAAGCAGGAGAGAAAAGCAGTGTGAAGTTGATAGAAAATCAAAGCAGAGATGTTTTTTTAAAATGGCAAGGGCTGAGACGCAAGGGGGCTGTGCTTGTGTGAGGATGAATGGTTCCCCGGTAGGAAAGTCCACAGCCAATTACAAGGACAGTAAACAGAGCTCCGCGTACGCAATTAGGGCCTGGCAGAGGGAGGGCAGGGATGAAACGGACCGCAGACAGTGCAGCGGGCAGAATGAAAGCTCACTCACCCAAGGTTACTTCAGGAGGCTGAGCATGAGAGTTCCCAGCAGGCTTTCTCAACCTTGGACCACTGACACTGTGGGCGAGGTCATTTTGTTCGGGGGGCTGTCTTGTGCACTGTGGGATTTTAGCACCCTTTTCTCCCAGCCGCAATACCCAAAAGATGTCTCCCAACACTGCCAAATATTCTCTGGGGCACGAGATCACCTGACTGAGGACCACTGGCTCAGGGGTTGAGCTCTGAGAAGATGCTGTGGTCGCTGGAGCTTGGGGAGGCTCAGCATCACACAGGGCCCACCTCAGGGCCACAGATGAGGCTCTTCCCTCCCCAGGGCCATAAACCATAGCAGAGCAGTGGTTACCTGCTCCACAGACTGTCAGCATTGATGATATTAGTGTATCTTGGTGGGGACGGCAGGTGGGAGGCAAGATGCCTAGTAGAGCCGGTATCAGCAAGGAAAAGGGCACAGGCCAGGTTTTAAAGCTCTCACCAGAGCTGACCAGTAGAGATACACTACAGAACTCCTCTTGCTCGCTATGGGTTTCCAGACAAGTATCCTGTTGTGCAAGTTCCCCTTCCTGTGCTCCAGCCACAGGCAGCAGAACATTCTGGAATGAGCCCCATAGCCTGTCTCTCCCCTGTGGGCCTTGGCCTGTGCTGTGCCCTCCACCTGGAACAATCATCCCTCATCCCCACCTCCCATTCTTCAGGATCAGATCCAAGATTCCTCCTTCTAGAAGTGTGTTCTGACCCCCAAGCAGCTGGGGGTCCTTTCTCAGCACCATATTGTCGTGGGGCCTCCCTACCCCACGAGACTGTGAGCCCCTCAAGGACAGAGCCGGTGTCACTCGCCTCTGTTCTCCAAGAACTCTCAGGGCCAAGTGCTGCTAAATGAACACAGCCCTCCCCGGCAGCTGCTCCTTCTGGAGCCCCAGGGGCCCCGGGGGGAAGCCTGTCTTCGTTCACACTGCACTCTCTTGCCTTTGACCCAGGTAGTCACAAAACCCAGCCCACGGCCCTTGTCCTCTCTTGACCCTTCCCCTATGCCTCTTCCTGATTATTCCTCTTCCCCACACATGTACGTGTGCCCCTCTGGTCTCCAAAGGAAAGGGAATGCTTCTGCCTCTCTTTTTTCAACCTCATAACAGCTCGGGAAAGGGATCCTTCTACCTCATCAACAGATGAGTAAACTGAGGTGTGGAGCAGAACCAAGCCTCCTGAAGGTCATACAACGTGATGGCAGCAGAGCCAGGAGTGAGGTCTCCGGATTCCTGTTCTGTATTCTTCCCTTGCATCACGGCGTTGAGTGTTCTATGAACCCAACCAGGGCAAGGAACACAACGGCCAAGTGTGTGTGGGGGTTGCGGGGCAGGGAATCAGAAGAGGTCAGCTGGGGCCACGGGAGCACCCAGGGAACCCTCCTTTGGTGGGTGAGAGACACTGTGGAGAGCATTCCTGGGCAAGAAGGGTGTCAGTGGAGGCGTGAAGACTGGCACGGCACCTCCCCCGCCCCCAGCGGGTGAGGGTACAGCTGAGGGACCTGGGCGCTCAGCTCCGGCCCCTGGAAGGCACTGTTCCCAGCCGAAATTATATTTTCAATTTCTTGTCTGAGCCTCCAAACAGAAACATCTGTGGCCCAGCCCCAGGCCCTGGTTATGTGTTCTTTCCTCTTTCCTCTGGACCACTGACAACTGTTTCATTTTCTCCCACTCCGGCTAGGCTGGAAGCTCGAGAGGTCACTGTGTGTGTCTTGTTTGGAATGACCATAAATGAGTCTGTTTTTGCTGAGCTGGTCAGAGAGCAGCGGGAACTGGGGGGCGGGGGGAGACAGAGCCCACATTCCTGACATGACGGCAGGTAATCAGAGACTCCCTGAGGGCCCAGATGGGGGTCCCATTTGAGAGCAGAGGTGGCACGGGACCTGGGATCATTTGACTTAGGATGCTCTTCCCCAAAAGCAAAACCAACAGTCCGGACTTGTGTAATGTCACTGTGGCAACAAAGCCAGGTGGCGGGAAATCCCACTGCCCGCTCAGTGACCTTCCCCTGGGCTGGGACAGCGCAGGCCTATGTTTCAGGACCTGTGCTGTTTGTGACTCAAGGTATGGCCTGGGGCACAGAGCTCTTCTCCGCATACCCTGATCTGTGAAAGGAAGGGCCATATCAGGTAGTGTGTAAGGGCCTTTCTGTGGATCTCAGCAAGTTTCCAGACTCCCAGGGGTGTGGTGTGCTCCATGCTGGGTCAGAGTGAGCATCAGAGGTCCTTAGCACGCAAGAGAGCTAGGTTTAAGGGTAGGCAGCACACCTCTTCCTAGATTAGGAGAGAGTGGACCATGAACTTGACTGCTATTCAGTTGCGAACTGTCCAAGAGCAAGAACCTAGAGTCTTCTCTGGCTGTTTCTTCCATGGATTCCAGCCCAGGGATTCCATGAGGTGGAAGTGATGGGCCCAGGGGTCTGGTCCATCCTGCGGTAATGACCTGAGACATAGCCTGAGTTCAGGCCCTGATGTCACATGTACCCACTTCCTGTCAGGGTGGGGACCTCCTATGGGCAGCAGGGCTCATCCCCCAAGAGGCAGAGCCCTTCCTCCCCAGGGTCTTCACTGACCTTGAAGGCCACTTTCCCAAGTTTCTCCCTTTGAGCTGTTCGAGAATCTGGGATGAAAACAAAACGCAAAGCCTTTGTAATCCAACCCCTTGGAACAGGCTTCCAGGAGGCTGGGCCTGCTGTTTCCCATTACAGTGGTATGTTATCTGATGTGTACTGGGGGGAGAGGAGGAAACCAGCATTCCCACTATTCACTCACCCACTCAGCTTTTCTGAGGATAATGCTGGGAAAAATCTCACCACATTAACTTCCCAGGTGGACCCACCATGGTGGGGCAGGTAGAAGAGGTCACAGAAGAGGCAGGCAGCTGGTTTCAGGAAAGTCCTAGCAGAGGACGGATACTCCTACCTGGGGGAGGGAGGGGGATGGTGGGGCAGCCCCCAGAGCCAGGAAGGAAGGACCCCTGGCCCGGAGCACTACACTGCTAGAGGCTCAGCACTTTGCCTGACATCTGACTCACAAGGCAGCCAGAAAGGGCACAGAGGGGTAGGCACTGCCCTCACCCGGCACCAGAAGTTCTCAGAGAGTGGTCCTGGGACAGCAGTACCAGCAATTCCCACAAACTCCCCAGATATGCCAATTCCCAGGCCCCCCTAGCTCTACTGAACCAGAACCTGTGGGGGTAGGACCCACTGATACGTGCTTTACTACACCCTTCAGGGATGCCTGCTAAAGCCTGAGGACCACACTCTAGAGCCAACCTTCCCAATGGCTGAACCACAGAGAGAACCACACCTCAGGTGTGTCTGAGTATTGATCCCCACACCCATCAGGAGGCGAGCTGGAGTCTGGGCCCACAGAGTCGCCAGGCCTGCTGTCCCGAACCCTGTGTGCTGCACAAATGTGCTTTTCTATCTGTGAGAAAGGACTAGGAAGCACGGTTAGAGCCTTGCACGACCCCCACACCCTGACAGTGAGCAGGGACAGAAAAGGGCAGGGCAGGGACTCAGCCTGGACCACATGCCCCAGGCCAAGGGATTGCTCCTGGCTGTAGGCAGCGACCCCAATTTTCCCTACCATTTCATGGCACACGGTGACAACTGGGATGGGAGGGGCCCCGGGAAAAGGGGACTGCTGACAGAAGAGGAAGAGGTGCTCCAGGCCCGCGCTCATGCTCAGATGACCCTGGACTGAGCTCCCCGACAGACCAGAGCCCCGAGTCATTGCTGAGGACCGGATAGTTAGGGCTGAGCCCAGAATTTCCAACACCTAACCCCACTGGAGGCACTGGTGAGTCCTTCAGCGGAACCATTCTTGGGGAAAGAGGAGTGATTAGAGATGGGACTGCTGGAGAGGTTCCAGATGGTGGTCCCTTGCCCCCCCCCCCGCCCCGCCTCAGAGACAGATGAAGGCCTTTGGGGTCGGGGAGGTGGGCGGAGCCTGTGCCCAGGGTGCGGTCCACAGCCCAGCTTGGCAGGCCCGCCTGTAGGAAGGATGCCCTGTGGCCTCCCACCCCGTCCTCAGGAGGGTGCCAAGGCCAGTGTCACCTCCTTTTTCCACTGCTGCCCTTCTCTCATCACCTGGAATGAGTGGCCCTTTGTACATGAAAGGAAAGCGACCTGCTTGGGCCTTTAATCCTCCCGACGAAAGAAAAGCCAGCACATGACCCCACAAGAATGCTTTGTCCCTGCTCGGTGGGCAGGCAGGAGGACGGATGAACAGATGGGTGAATAGATGGGGCCTAGTGAGGATGTCCCAGCGTCTCCCACATCTCCTCCCTGGGGTTTCCGCTGTGACCGTGGCTCCAGTCAAGGGCTCACTGACCTGCAGCTGGGCAGCACCCCGAGGCTGCGAGTGAACCCCCTGGATCGCAGGCGGTCAGAGCCCCAGGGCCTCAGCATTATCACGTCCTGCACCCCAGGTTAATGACTTCACAGTCGGGGACATGAGGTTCTGCCTGAGGTCACACGGCGGCACGGGCCGCTGAGACAGTCCCCGTGAGAGCTGTTTACAGAGCACCTGGCGGATCCCGGGTGCTCTCCCAATAGCCCTGTGCTCGGCTCTCCCATTTTCCCAGTCTTACTGTTGACAGTGTGAGGGACACGTAGGCGAAGTCCAAAAGCTCGTGGCCAGAGCGGAAAGGATTCAAACTCTAGAACCCACACTCTCCACATGTGAGTTCTAGCACTTCCCCAGAAGGCACTGGGATGCAGACCTCCTCCCTCTCCCACCTGCTCCCCCCACTGCACCCTGAGGCCTCCAGGTCATACCCCAAAGGCTTTGCGAAGGGCCTGCCTGAGGCCGGGGGGGAAGGGGACCAGAGCTCCAACCCCACAGCCCTCCAAAGTACTGTTCCCAGCCCTGGGGCCCGGTCAGTGGGCTCCTGTGTGAAGTGAGCCCCAACTCACCCTGAGCCTGAGCTGGACTTAGGGGAGTCGAGGACCCCCCCCCCACCCTATGTCTGAAGCTACAGAGCATCTCTGGTCGGGCAGAGGGCCTAACCTGCACCAACTGAATGACTGGGCTGCTCCTCCCGGATGCAGGGGGTGCCAGTGCTGCAGGATGCCATCTCAGGGCTACCCCCTGGGGGCCACTGAGGAGCTAGGCCCGCTCACCTTCCTAGCCTGCTCAGACAAACACCTCCCCTCCGGCCCCCTCCGCCACCTGTACCCCGACCTGTCCTTCCTCCTGACTGGGCCTCAAAGCACTTACCGCACGTGCTGGTGACTGCCGTGAGCCAGGACAGACCTCAAGCGACACTTACACCCCCACCCCTGCCACAGGGGCAGCCTCAGAAGCTGTCTGAAGACACAGTCACCTCATAGAGCACACACTTCTCCACCTGGGCCACAGAGACCATGAAATGCTATGTACAAACAAACGGCATCTTTCCATTCTGTGGAGGTCCTGCCTCACCACAGACCCTTAGTCGGGGCAATCCCCAAAACCCATCCTCCTTCCGGCAGGTACGACTGTCCCTCACCACCACACCTCCCAGGCACTCGGGTGAGCTTCCAGAGCCAGAGATAGACCTGACTCACCTGGTTCTGATGCAGAGCTCAAGGGGCGGGATGAGGTCGTTGTCTCTGTCCTCAGGGACGGTCTGGGTGGTGTCTGGGGGCCGAAGAGAGAAACACACACACACACTCGTCAGCCAGGGGTCTGAACTTGCTTGAAGGTCAGCCCCAACAACCCACCTCCTGGGACCTCCCTGCTCCGGCACTGCCCTGCTTCTCATCTTGACTGGACCCATCCTTGTTCTGCCCATTGGTTCTCCCCTAGACCCCAGCACTCTCCTCACGGCCTCCCACCTCCAGTCCCCACCCCACCCTCCTGCTCCCGGTCAGCTACCAGCATAATTCTTTCTAAAAACATATCTGATCCGATCACTCTCCTGCTCCAAAACCTTCCATGGCTCCTCATTGCCTGAAGAAGAAAACCCGAGCCTGTCGGCACAGTATTTGGGGCTCCCTAATCTGAGCTTGCAACTTCACCGCACCCCTCTAATGCCACCGGCTTCTCAAGGCCCCGCTCCGGCTCCTCCTGTAGGAGGACACGCCGACACCGGCTCTCTGATCCCCGACCGCAGACACGGGTCTGAGGGCCTGTTCTCTGCCTGCCCCGAGGACGCGGGCCGGTGGGGGCAGCGCACCAACGGTCAGCCGGATCTGCTCCTGCTGGTTGGCCAGGCCGTCGTAGTAGAACAGGTCGAAGAGCCTCTCGGCCCTCCAGTCTCGCAGGAGCTCTGGCTGCAGGCTGAAGAGCACGCTGAAGTGGCTCTCGCTGCACACCACCCAGATGGGGAACCGCGGTGTCTTCAGGAAGCAGCCCACCTGCAAGAGGAATGGGGAGCCGACAGAGATGCCGGTGCTAGCCCCAGGGAAAGGGCCCCAGCATCTCTCGTCTAACCCAGTTGGGCTGACCTCAGAGAGACCAGCCGGGGATCACGGCCTCTGAGCCAGGCTGGGAGTCCCTTGTGCAGCTCACGGACACGGCTTGTCTCCCGGAACCATGCCCGCGGCTCTCAGGGGCTTCTCCTCACCCACGGTCACCCCACGAGGTACCCTGGCCTGAAACCCGGGCGCCCCCACTGCTTCCTCCCCCACACTTAGCTGGCTCACAGGGCTGCCCAGACTGCCCCTGAGAGCTCCCCTGCAGCCAGCTGCTCTGCCCCAGACGATGACCTCTGCACCGGTTCTTCCGCACCCGCACCCCCAGCCGTACCAGCCTCTCACCGGTCCTCAAACACCGATGCCTGGGCACCCCATCTAGAGCTGGGACACTTCTCCTCCCCTTCCAGGTCCTGCGTCACCCAAAGTACCCAACCAGGGAGCACGAATCACCCCCCTCTAGCTCCTGGGGTGGGAGGCAGTTACTAGGTAGCAGGTACTAGGTACCCGGTACCCGCCTTCTCTCCTGTGGCCCATCATGGCCTCACCAGGACGCACCGGCCGGCCTCCTGCACACCAGACTATGCCCTTAGCACCAAGGGCAGAGGTTAGAAGTCAACATGAGCAAATGTTTGACGAGTGAGGGTCCTCATGCATGAAGTGGAACTTGAACTAGGTAGGACTTTACCTTGAAGACAGGTGGGCTTGGAGGCACAGAGAGACGGGAGAGGGGACCTCGGGGTGAGCAATCTGTAGGGGGGGGTGTCAGGAAGGAATGCCCAGAAACATCCATCCAGGGACTAGCAGGGTATTCGGGAAAGAGCACGGGGGTAGGGAGGATAAGGAGCTGGGACTTTCTGATGAGAGACTTCCTTGGAAAGCTCTGCACAGAGGGGTGTTCAGGGAAGGCCGATGGTACAGAACATGCCCCAGGACCCTCAGTGCTGCTGCTCTTTAGGGCAGAGGAGCGGCGGGGGCCCTCTGCAAAGACCCTCGGGGCGGGGGTGCCTGGCTGGCTCCGCCCCTCAGGCTGTGGCTTCTGTGAGCTCTCTCCCATCACCTGTGACTCCCTGGGGCTGCACCTCTCCCTGCCCGGGGCGCTGGTTTATTCAGCCCCGTGCGTGCCATGGGCCGGGCTGATTCCGGCCTAATCCCCACCAGCCCCAGGGAGATGTTTGCATGCTCAGGTATTTACAGCCACAGCCTGCGGATTAAGGAAAGAATGGGAATTATTTTTCCAGTGGGGAGAAGGGCATACTTTCTCTGGCCTGTCACAGGAGAGTGGCTGAGCGGTCTTCCTGGGGCCCCTCGGAGTCCCTCCTGGGAGCTGACGCTGGGCTGGGGAGTCTCAGACAGGGGGCCTGTGCTCAGGTCCCTACGGAAGGACTTGCCCATAAACAGCAGCTCCCTCCAGGAGTAGGACAGCGATCTTTTACAAGGTGTTCGGTTTCCCATTTTCCAAGCGTCCCGCCCCACCCCCACCTGGCCAGTAGGGCCCTCGTCCCAGCCCCTTGTGACATTAAAATGTGACTCCAGAGGTCTCTCCTTGGTGGATGTGTAGCAACTAGATGCCTCAGAGGACGTGGCCAGACGTGCCTAAACCCCACGGCAAACTTGGCTCCCACTCCAGGCTCAAAAGAGGCTTTTCTGGTAAGGGCCTCACCTCGAACAGGGAGCCTTCTCGGGGACCCAGGGCTCATTCACTGCAGGAAAAAGAGCCGTGCAACCTGCCAGAGGGCAGGCGTCTGCATAATCAGCCACCCTGAATTTTCCAGCAGAGGGGACAAAAGGGCAGCCTGCCATTTATTCAACAGTCAAAAGATTACGGGCATAAAAAAAGCTGCCCAGAGATTTTATAAATGAGTTTTCTCATTCAGGAGCGCCCTCCAAGTGGGTGACATTTTCCAAAGATGAAATTCACTTCCTCTGGGTTCGGAGGTAGCTGACCAAAGGCCCGGGGCGAGGAGGAAGGGTAGGGGCACATTTCCGTTAAGGGGGAACAGAGGGCACCATTAGGAGTCACTTTTAAAGGTAGATTCTTAAATCTTTTGCGGGGGTGAGGTGAGTGAATTCTCCCACACCCAGCCGTGCACTGCCAGCTTAGAAGCCCTAATTTAAAAAGAACCAACATTTGATTGCCGGCAGGGTCACTGTCTGTCATCTCTAAGAGTAACTGTCATTCAACATGACTTATGTTTCAGTCCCAGACATGACGCTCGGTGATGGGGGTCCAGCAAGGAAGGAAGGAAGACCAGTCTTGTCCTTGGGGGGCTCCCCAGATTAATGGGGAAGACAGATAGTAATAAAATAATCACACAGACATATTTGCGCCGCCCAGCCCTGAATCTAAGATGCCATCAGAGTCACCACAGTTGTTCGTTTCACGAAGAAAGCAAGCTGGCGGTTCAACTCTGACACCATCAGCAACTGCAAGAGTGCCTCAAAATCTCAGAAATGTTCAAATGCATGCAAAGTTTGCATCTCAAAAGCAACGAACCATGACACTTGAAACCAAGAGGAAGCCTGTGAAAGAAAGCAGTAAGATTCTGTGATGGAGAGGGACCAGGTGGCAGGGGACCATGAGAGCAGTCCCCTATTCGGATGGACTGGTGAGGTCAGGAGAGGCTTCCCTTAGGAAGGGACATGTAAGTCAAAACATGTGAAGGGAGGGAACAGCAGGGACAGGTCTCATCAGGCCTTGTAGGCCGTGCTAGGTTCGGGCTTTCAGTCCCTGTATTAGTTAGCTGGGGCTGCCAGAACAAAATTCCACAGACCGGGTGGCTCAAACAACAGAAATTTGTTTCCTCACAGGCCTGGAGGCTGGAAGCCCAAGATCAAAGTGTGGTCAGGACTCGTTTCTCCTGAGGCCTCTCTCGTTGGCTTGCCGATGGCCGATGGCCATCTCCTCCCTGTGTCTTCACATGGTCTTCCCTCTGAACCCGTCTGGGTCCGAATCCCCTCCTCTTATAAGGACACTACTCAATTGGGTTGAGGGCCACCCTAATGACCTCATTTTAACAAAACCACTTCTTAAAGGCCCTGTTACCAAATACAGCCACATTCTGAGGTACTGGGTGTTAGGACTTCAACACGTGAATCTGTGAGGGGACATAATTCAGCCCCTACCGGCCTCAGAGGAGGGGTAAACCACGGACAGGTACGCAGCAAAAGAATGACGTGAGTCAGTCCACTCTAACACTGAAGATCACGGAGGCTTCGGTGAAGGACTAGAAGGGGGTGGTGAGAGTGAGGTGCAAGCCGGATGGGCAAGACCAGCCCAGCGGGGTCATGGCGAGCCAGTGGAGGTTCAGAACACACAGCCAGGCTGGGGCAGGAGGCTGGGTAGTTCAGCAGGGGGTGCATTTCTTGGTCCAGAGCTTCCTCTTCTCCCCTCCTTCCCCCTCCCAGTCACCTCCAGAGCATGGGTCATCTAATAAGCTCACTGACAGACAGGACCTCCCTTACCCCTAGCCCCCACATACTCCATGAGGGCCCTAGAACCAGGCTCCCTGCCAGAGGCTGCCTTGAGAAGCCCCGGGCAGGCTGAATGACAGACGGGCTCGCTTCTGCCATCTGTGAGAGAAAGCCTAAGCCTTATAGGAGCAGTCCCACCGTGGGTGCCATGCCACAAGCTGTCCTAAATGCCAGACCTTCCCTGGGGCCACACTGCTGCTGCCCAGTGGAGGGAGCCCAGCTCTGAGCATGGGTGCTAAACCTCCCTGGATTCCTTCCACACCCAACACGGCTGACCCTGTAGGCCCCAAGGAGTTCCGTGACAGAGGGGATGGCAGGCGCTGGTGAGGGGGAAGGTACGCGTTGTCTATCCTGCCAGACCTCTGCCTTTTCCTTCAGAGGCCTAGGCCTCAGTGAGCTCTAGGGAGGAGAGAAGCCCTGAGGGTCCTTCCTTAGAGAGACTGCAGCCCCAAGGCAGAGGAGCAAACATCCTTTTGCTGCAGAGAGGTACACGCTTCAGTCTTCAGCCAGGCGTGTAACAGCGGGGGGAGGGGGGGTTGTCTGTGTGGATTCAAGAATTTGGATCCTTGTAGGGCCTGAATTTCTTCAGTCGGCATTTTATTCCAAGGGAAGGATGACCCCCAACTGATGTTCCCATCAACTACCCTCCACAGACCAAAGGAAAATAGTTTACTTTTAGACCCACACCCTTAACAGAAGAGTAAAACCAGGGCTCATGGTAAGCCTGGGGATTCCATGGGCCTGGCCAAGGTAACCTCTCTCAGCCCATGGAATTTCGGGCTGAATGCTTCCAGAGCCCACCCAGGGCCGGACGCTCAGGGGCCCTGGTGCTTCTCCTGGCCCACGTGGCCACATTCCTGGGCTCCATCCCGACACGGGCAAATCAGGGAGCCACTATCATTCTTTTCTCCCCAAGTCTGTGGAGCCCACAGGTCGGCTTCCTGTCCACAGAGGCAGGACCTGGGGCAGCAGCCGCACCAAATGGCCCATTATCAATGGGACAGCAGCCTGAATTGTTGATCGTGCCAGAAGGGCACCATGAAGTCAGCCAGAGAACAATGTTGCCTCTGAAGACACGAAATCCGAGGCTCAGAGAAGGTCTAACGGCAGGCGAGGACAGGAACACAGGACCTGGTGCCAACGCCCACCCTGCAGAGACATGCAGTCACCTGCCCCTGCCTGACTTCGCCAGGGGCCCAGCCCTTTCCAAGACCCCGGCTGCAGGGAGAGAGGAAGGAGAGGGAGCAGCACACTAGCAAACAGACCGAGTGGCCTGTTAGGGTTGAACTGAGCTCCCAAAAAGATACGTGGAGATCCTAGCCCCTAGAATGTGACCTTATTTGGAATTCGGGTGGTTGTAGACATAACGAGTTAAGGTGGGGTTAGGGGAGTAGAGTAGGCTCTTAGCCCAACATGACTGATATCCTTATAAGAAAAGGAAAAGGCAGGCACCTGGGTGGCTCAGTGGGTTAAAGCCTCTGCTTTCGGCTCAGGTCATGATCTCAGGGTCCTGGGATCGAGCCCCGCATCAGGCTCCTTGCTCAGCAGGGAGCCTGCTTCCCCCTCTCTCTGCCTGCTTCTCTGCTTACTTGTAATCTCTCTCTCTCTCTGTGTCAAATAAATAAATAAAATCTTTAAAAAAAAAAAAAAAAGGAAAAGGCACATGGGGGGAAGATGGCCATGTGACGACAGAGGGAGAGATGGGAGGGATGAATCCACGAGCCAAAGAATGCCAAAGATTGCCAAGAAAACACCAACAGCTGGAAGAGACGAGGGTGGATCCTCCCAGTGGGTGTCAGCAGGGACACCGCCCGACTGACCTTTTGATCTGGGACTTCTGCTATGAGAACTTCTGCTCCAGAACAAACTTCTGTTGTTTCAAGGTCCCAGTTTGTAGTGTCTCATCGTGGTAGACCTAGGTAGGCCTACGACTATGGCCTAAGACCCCAGGTCCCCTGTGTCTGCAGAAGACCCCAACACACACACACACACACACACACACACACACACACACACACTCACACACACCCCAACTGCATCTGCTCTGACCTACAGTCCCACTGTAAATCCCTAGGAGTCCCTTTGAAACGACCTTTCCCAGAACATGGTATCAGCTAGCTTTGGGGAGGAATTCCATGCTAGAACTGGACAGCACCAAAGCGATACTTCTTCCCAAACCCTTTGTGACTGAGACTGGCCCAAATTCTGACCGGCTCTGGAAACCGGAGCTGAGCTTCCCTTTCCCCGCCTTCCTTCTCTCTGGTCCCAGGGAGCCAGGCCCCTCTGTCTCCAGAGCCCTGCGCCCCCGTACCTGGCACACATTGTAGTGCTCGAACAGAGATAAGAACCCGATGTCGCTGCGCGCAGCAATGCCTTTGAGCAGCGTGATGTTCCCGTTCCCAGAATCCAGCTCGACCACGTTGTTGAAAACATTGGACACGGCTTTCCCGGTCAGGAGCAGATTGACGAGTTCCTGTAGATGAAAGAAAGGGGAAAGGCTTGTCCAGGGGAGATCGGAGACAAGAAAAAAACAGCGTGGAAAAGGAAGGAAAGCAAGGAGGGAGAGAGCCCCAAATCACAGAGGGCTGGGACTTGGAGTTCCCACCAGCCCTCGGGGAAGGCTGCCAGCGCCTCCCCGTCGAGTGACTCCAGGAACTCAGTGTGACCTTGAGTCCACAGGCACTCACTGAGCCTGGGTGGCAACAGGGGACTGGGGGCATCCTGCTGCAGGGAAAGAGTGGCTCCTGACCTCAGGCGTCCGGGCCGAGGGCAAGGATCAGGTGCGTCCCTGCGCGGCTGAGGCACGATGTAGGACATGACTGGGACTACAAAAATGCGTGCTCCGAGCCCTCCAGCGCCAGGCAGCCACGGGACCCCCTGGCTGAGTCAGAGCCGCTCTGTGGAGAAGCCACACTGGGGTGGGTCTTGAAGGATGGCATTTTTTTCATAAACTTTTTTATTTTGAAATAATTATAGACTCAGAAGAATTTGTAAAAATAGTACAGAGAGTTCCTGTGCACCCTTCACCCAGCTTCCCCCAATGATAACATCTTATACAACCAGCGCCCATTATCAACGCCAGGAAGCGGACAATGGTGTGAACACCAAGAAAGCAACTCTAGGCCTTATTTGGACTTCATGGGTGACGGCGGGGTCTTCAAGCGGGGACGGAGAGAGGAGGCCCACGGAGGCAGACAGGAGGAGGCGAGGAAGGCCCAGGCTGGGTTCTAGATCTGTCCCTGCCCTCGTCGGCCGAGTGGCATCACACAACCAGGGGCCCTGTGATCTGTGCCGACAGGCCAACAAGCCTGTTGTCCCCAGAACCCGGAGATCAGCGACACGCAGAGTCCTGTTCTTCTGGCCGTCTCCTTCAGCCAGCGCCTCCTGCATCAAGGTGGTAGGAAGGGCCCTTACTTCAGCAGAGCATCGAGGGATCCAACCTCCTATGAGGAATGGGGACCCAGGGGCCCCCAGACGGAAGAGGATCTCCACCCACATTTTCCAGCATCCTCCCTCCAGCATCCAGTGTCCTTCCCTCTCCCCTCACTTGTTACCCGCAGGGGACCACCTGGCCGCGGAAGATTCCAGGGGAACGCTGGCTGCTAAGTGCCCGCTGTGCCACTGGAGGGACCCAAGTGAGCCCAGCCTCAGCACCTGGGCAGGCAGCAGCCCCGTCGGACCCACCCTGACAGGGCAGCGTGCGTGCCAGGCTGGCAGGCAGCAATGGCCCCACGGTACGTGGGAATGGCCAGGAGAGGCCTTTCCCAGCATCAGCTCTGGAGGGAAGAGTTCACAGAAGTGTTTTCCCCTGAATTATAAAAGCCATGCCCGGTGAATAAAGCCCTCCATCAACACCGAGACCCCTGCCCTGGTGACAGTAAAAGAGGCCCCCTCTGATGGCCACAGAGGGAGCCCCATTGGAGGGAGATAGCAAAGGAGACCCATTGTGTCCTTGCAGAGGAAATGAGAAAGAATTTGGAGGAAATGTCTGCTCCGAGATACTGCACCTCAGGGGCAGAGGCTGCTAAGAAAGGCGCGGCCCCTTTAGGATGGGTTTGAGTTTTCCCATCTGATTTTCAAGGGGGAGAAATAGGGCTCCTGCTCCCCAACTGTCTCAAACCTTCCTTGGCACAGGAAGTCCTCTTGAAATGGGGGAGAAGGGGGAAATGGGCTGTTCCCGCCCCAAAACTCAAAATCAATGCAGTGGAAAAGCTCAGTGGTCACGTAGCCGCTTGCTACTCAAACTGTGGTCCGTGGACCGGCAGCAACACCTTCTCCAGGAAGCCTGTGAGCAATCAGAACTTCAGGCCCCAGGTCAGACCCGCTGGATCTAAGCCTGCTTTTCAGTAGGACTCCCCGGGGGGGTCATGGGCCCACCAAGGTTTAAGAAGCACTGGTCTAGTCCAAACTCCTCGCTCTAGAAACAAGGGAACTGAGGCTTGGGGAGGGGAAGAAGACCAGCGCAGCTCATTGCCAAGCCAGGATGGTGCCGTGTGCAAACACAAAGGGTACGGTGGCCCTCATGCCCCCGAGCCCCCAGTCTGTCCCCAGGGTTCGGACCAGGGCTCTGGATTGTGCGGCACCTGGCTCTGTCCTTGGTACCCCCTGCAGTGCCAAGCACATAGATCGCGCACAGCAAGCTCCCCTGGAGCAGAAGCTGAACTGAGAGGCCTTTCTAGGTCTCCATGACAGAGGCTGGCACATGAAAGCCACTAAGAGAGGGCTGGCAGGGGCAAGGAAAGAAGGGGGGGAAGGGAAAGCAGCGCCCAGTGCCCAGCACCCCCTGGCAGGCCCTGACCTGGGTGCAGTATCCATGTGCTCCGATCAGGTGGCTGGTGGGGACGTCGAAGTCTTGACGGACACTAGAAGACACAGGAGAAGTGGTATCAGCACGCCTCCGCCTGACTCAGGTCTCCCGGGCAAACCTCCCTGGGTGACCAGGGGCTCCTCTAGGATTCTAGGCTGAGGCCCAGGATTCTGGATATGGGGGCAACCCAGGGCTCCGCGCCTCACGCTCACTCTGCTCTGGGCCGTAGCTTCCACCCTGGCTCACCGGAGCCACTACCAACACTCGGGAGGGTGACAGAAGCGTGACATAGCTGCATTTGCAATCCAGCATCCCGCATTCACAGCCCCCCACTTCCCCCCATAGGCACTGGGGCATCCCCGTCCATCTCCAGATCTTAGCCTGTGAGTCTGTTCAACGGGAGCGATGGGAGTCCTAAAATCATAGCTGTGCCACCTGGGCACAGACCATGTACCAGGCCCTGGACACACATAGCTCCCCAGATAGAAAAAAACCAAGAGAAAAAACCCCAGGAGAAAACCAAGGCTCGGAGCAGCACGGACTTGCCCAGGGCACAGGGCTTATGGGCTATGGAGCGAATGGGGGACCCCGTGGCCCATCTTGGAGGCCTGTGCTCTCCCGACCCCAGGTCACCACAACGGCTCTACCCGCAGAAGGGGGCCCCCAAAAGGCATGAGGTGAAATGCCCCTCAGCCAAAACACATCCCCAAACCAGAAGAAATGACTTCTTAGGCCCGTACAGAGCTGGGGACCCAGAGTCACTGTCAGCATGGCTCTGTCGTGGGGGAGGATGGCACTAGGAGGCTAGTCCAGCCGTCCATGAATCTCAATGCTCTCCGACCATCTAGAAAGCCCCCCACCAGGGCACAATTCCCTTTTCCTACCCCCAGGTAAATCCTTCCGGAGACCAAGTGCTCTTGTCGACCTGAGCCATGGACGAGTGAACAGGAAAGGAGCTGGTTGTCCATGGAACACAGCCCCGCCCCCGGCAGAGCAAGGATTACTGTATTTCATAGACATGGAAAGACTCAGAAGGGCATCGCTGGGGGTGACGGGAGGCTGCGGCTCATGCCCTGGGGCGCGCTGCCAGCCCTGCGCCGTGCCTGCCGCCCGGCCTGGCTCCTCCGGCCCGAGCCCGAAGAGACCACAGATAGACAGCCCGGAGGAAAGGGCTCAGCACTCACAGGGTTTATTTTCCCTTTTAGTGGAAGAGAAGAGAAACCTGGTCTCAATTTTATGCTTTAAATCCAAGATCTGCCATAAGTCCACAAGCCTAAAACACCCTGGTCCCCGTATCCTTCCCAAACGAGTTTAGAAACTCAAGCTCCGTGACCTTTGCCGGAGAAATGCTTTCTTGTGGTTTTTAATAACCGGGGCCAAATGGGGACGGTCTGGGGTCCACATGGGAAAATGGGCCGCGTTGGCATTGCAGGGGCCCGGCGGAGAAGTACGGAGGCCCAGGGGTCCCGGGGAGGGCCCAGGAGGCTCACCCACCAGAGACAGCCCAGCGGGCCTGGGAAGGAGCCGGTTGGGGCGCCAAATGGCCCAAGGCAGCGCTCGACCGCCGCTAGCTCAGGCAGAAGAATTGATGGAAATGCTCTCTGCCGCATATACAGGCATCTTCTGAAGAGAAGAAAATAACCTCAAAGGAGCTCTGGGTGGACCGATAAGCATCGCTGGTCCCGAGCCAGCCCAAAGCTTTCAGAAGCGGTCCGATCTTCATAATCTCACAGCCTCGTGCTCACCCAGCGGGTTTGAGAGCCTGCGTCAGCTGGGAGCGGAGGGACAAGCAGAGAGGACAATGGGAGGAAATGGTAATTGCATCCTTAGGTGCAAACACGATGGGAAATTCAGGAGTGAGCGCGGAGCTTGAAAGGGAGGAACGTCTGCGTTTCACATTAGGGCATTTGCGAGACGCCAGGGAGCAGCTTACGGCTTAAGAGATTTACAGCTTTGGCAAATCTAGATGCCCCGACCTCCCTTTAGGGGAATTCCCTGGAGAGTGGAGTGTGAGGAGTCCTTGAGCAAAGGAAAAACGGCCTCTGCCCTACCCAGAGAGAGGGCAGTTTAAAGGGCAGGGCCATCACCAGGTCGGAGTTCCAGCCCTGGCCTGCCACTAAACTCTCCTCTCTGGGCCTCAGTCTCCCCTCTCGTGACATGACGGCCTTGTACAAGATGCATCGTGTTCGGGGCTGAACTGTGTCCCCCCAAATTCATATGTTGAAGCCCTGACCCCAGTACCTCAGCATGTGGCTGTGTCCGGAGACAGGGCCTTCCAAGGAGTGATTTAAGTTCCCCGAGCCCATCTGGGTGGGCCCTAAGCCAGTCTGACTGGGTCCCTGCAGGAAGAGGATGGCAGGGATACAACCTCACAGAGGAAAGACCAGGTGAGGCCACTTTCTGCTATTTAAGCCACCCAGGCTGTGGCGCTTTGTGACAACCACCCTAGCAAACACACGCCAGGCGGCCTCCACTGTCTGTTTAGACTCAGAGCTCTTTCTTCAAATGTCATCTTCTAGGCAGAAGCCAGATACATGAGACGTTAAGGCAGAGCTGCTCTGGCTGAAGGCTTCTCGTCCTTCTCCCTCTTCCAGCCCCTGTAGCCCCTCTTGGGAACCCCCAGGTCTCCAAGGTCATGCAGCGTCCTGGGAGCAGGGGCTGAATTGGAGGCAGGGTTGCCTGGGCTCTGAGGTCCCCACGCTCACTGGATTTCTGAGCCACCAGCTGTGGGGACATCCCTGAGACTGACACCGTTCAGTCCAACGGGCTTCCCCAGTCGGTCTGGCCCTAAAATAACCGGGGCCAGTAAAAAAATTCTGGGAAGCCTGGGGCCACCTACCGGGCTGGGTGACAGGAGCCAGGAGCAGCCTTGGCCCACGCCTTGAGGCTATTGTGCACACAGGGGTCTCTTCCAGGGAGCAGGAGCTTGCCCAGATTTGGGATTCCGAGAAGCACGGCGTGGGAGGAGCCTGAACGGACTTGCCCAGGGCAGGGAAACTTATGAGGAGTGGCTTGGCCCTTGGCTGCCCTGCTACCACCCCTTCTCAGCATTCTGGTAGCCAAGGGCCAGAACCTAGACCCACGGTCCAAGTGACCACTCACCGCAGAAGTATCCCGAGGAAGAGGAACAGAGAGCTCTGCCCAGGATGCCAGCAAGGCCTGCTTCTCCCAGCTGGGCCCCCACTGGGAGTTCCCAGAGACCCTGCAGTGCACCAAGAAACGGAACGGAGAGGATGCGGGGGCTGGCGGAGACCTCGGGGCTCAGCTGTTTGCAGGTGGGAAAATGGATGCCCAGCACGTGAACACAAGTGACCCGGAGCTAGGGACAGGTGCCAGGCCAGACTGAGCACCCGAAGCCGGGCTAGAGCGCCACTGCCTCCCTCCAGGCGCTCCTTGTCACACGTCTCCAAGGGGCAGACTTTCTCCCACTGAGCAGCTTACAGGGCTTGAACCTTTGACTCTGCAGAACCTGGGAGCTCACTTTCAAATGCACGGTCCTCTCTAAAGCCTCATGAGGCCAGAAGAGCACAAACCGCCATCTCCATTTCACCAAAGGGTATACTGAGGCCCAGAAAGGAGAAGGGACGTGTGGTCTTGCGATCATACAGTCAGTCAGCATGCAGGACTGTGTCCCCGGCGCCAACATCGCACAGTGTCCACTACAGCCTGAAACACATGATGCTCAGCAAGGCCGGCCAGGCCCGCACAGGTCCAGGAGCCTCGAGGTCCCACTCTGGGTGCACCCCTCCCTGGCTGGGGCACAGCTTGCCCCTTCACCCTAAAGCCTCCCCACCGTGCATCTGAATGTGTGAATCTGGGCATCTGGTACAGAAGTTTCTGAATAAGAACCAAGTGGGTCTAAGTGGCCCAGAGACACGGTTCCAGTCTACCATCAAAGCCACTCACCTAAAATCAATGTCCACGAGGTGCGGTCACCGGCCAGCTCGGCCTCAGACAGGCTGAGTTAACCTCAGACAAGTCCCTGCTTCTCTCTCCCAGCCTGTCTTCACTTAGAAAACCAGAGGACTGGAGCCAGGGGTCTCTGGGGACCTTCTGGGATGTGAACAAGTGTGCCTGGTTCATGACTCTGATGTTTAAAACATCATGCCTAAAATAGGCGGTAATTAACCCGGGAGGACTGACCCCAACGCACCAGGCCCCAGGAGCACCACCAACCCCGCTCTGGCCAGGCCTCCCTGCTGCCCCCTACCTTGGGAATTCTATGGACTTTTGAGTACCAATCAATAGAGAGAAGGGCAGCTGTAGAACAACAAGGAGAACCTGGGCTCCAGAGGCAGGGGCCCCTGGTTCGAATCCAGCTCCTGTTACTTACTGGCTGTCCCCCTCTCTGAGGCTGCCTCCCCCCTGCAGTAGGGGGGTGGGACGGTGCCTCCCTCTACTATAGACTGCTGGGAGAGCAAGGTGAACTATATAAAGCATCTGGCATTTGGTAAATGTCACTTCCTTTTTCCTACGATAACAACAATAATAACAACTACAAACACAATGACCAAGAGGTCACAATTCCCGCAACCTCAACTGCTCGTGTCACGGCCAAGAACCCAGAATAAATGGAGGCCTGCGAGCGGTCGAAATGTAACTATGAATATCTAAAAAGGACTTGGGTAGAGCGGATATGGACTGTTTTCCCAGGAAGGCCTGCAGGGAGTGGGCGATGAGTCAGGACACCTGCGTGGCAGGCCCCCCGCTGCCACCTGCCCTGTGTGACCTTCTGCAAATTGCTTTCCATCTCTGAGCAAATTGCTTTCCATCTCTGAGCCTTCGGGGTGTCATCCTCCGATGGGGATAACAATGCGCGCCTCAAAGACCTGTTGTCCTGAGGGCCCCACAAACAGCACAGCTCCTCAGGCTGCAGGGGCTGGCTGTGACTGCCACTCTCCAGGCAGAGGCCGGGACTGGAAGGGGCGGAAGGGGCAAGGTGGGGACCCCAGGAGGGAGGGCAAGGTGCACGGATGGAGAGAAAGGAGTCGGCCTGGAGGAAGGAAGGGAACACAGAGGTGCCCAAGCCCTTCCCCAGCTGCCTTCCGCCTCACCACCTGCTAGACCTCTCCCCACATGCCGGTGCCTTCCTTCCCAACCAGATTTTGTGCAGTTGTTCTCTGCAAACCCCTGCCACTGGCTTTTGCCTGCTTTGTTCTTGCAGCCTGCCAAAACCCTTCCCACATATCCCTCAGAGCCCTGCTAAATGTTGCCTCTTCCGTAACGACACCTCCCTCGCCCCAGGACAGATGTGTCCCATCTCTCCTCAGCAGACCCCTTCCTCGGAGCACCCGCCCATCCCTGCCTTGTCCCTCCAGGCAGCAAGGACTTTGACGGCCAGGGGTATGTCGTGTCCCTCGGGCCCCTTGACCCCCAGAATTGGTCTCTAACTTTGCAGATGCACAGCAAATGGGGCCTAAATTATGTGAGCCTGGCCCACACCCACCCCACAAGAAGCTACAAGGAAGGCCCGGATGGAACAGCCTCCAGAAGCTGAATCCCAGGAGGGGTGCGGAGGCGGGCAGAAGGAAGCTTCCTACCCAAGCGACTGAGGTTGGCCTGGAACAGAAGATTCTTACAAAAAGTTAATTGCCTCTCCCTCTCTATCTGGACGCCCAAGCCCTTTGAGGAACATGGAGGTCTAGCCCTTGGGTAAATGGGTGGGGATGCTAGAGGCACCGAGAATCAGAAGACCCTCCTAGCTCTGCCACTAACCCCAGCGGGGCCTGGGCTGAGTCGCCCCCCTCTGTCACGGGAGGCTTAGTGCTCCTGGGCAGACCTGTCGCCCTTAGGCACACCCCGCGGACACTCACTAGCCCTGACTTGCCACCCCAGCAGCATGAAATGGAGAAGGAAGCAGGTAGACAAGCACCTGGTTTGGCGTGGGCCTTCTTTTTTTCTTTTCTTTTTTTTTTTTAAGATTTTTATTTATTTATTTGACAGAGAGAGAGAGATTACAAGTAGGCAGAGAGGCAGGCAGAGAGAGAGGGGAAAGTAGACTCCCTGCTGAGCAGAGAGCCCAGAGCGGGGCTCGATCCCAGGACCCTGAGATCATGACCTGAGCCGAAGGCAGAGGCTTTAACCCACTGAGCCACCCAGAAGCCCCAGTGTGGGCCTTCTTAAAGGTCTTGTTTCCCACTTCTCCTCCTAAGTTGGCAGACACAGCTGGGCAGTGCCTGTCACTCCTCCCCCAGCCCAGGAAGGGGATGTGAGCACAGGGTCTTAGACTGGAGGCCAGGACACGCAGGGCTGGTGTCAACTCGCCAGCATGCTGCATTAATTTCTTAGAGCCTTGGTCTCCACATCTGTAAAATGGGATAACGGCCCCAGGCCTGGTCTGGGTGCTTCTGTGTGTGCCGCATTATTCTGGGCTGGAGGAGTCCAGGCGGGTACAGCAGGAGGGTGGGGGGAGAAAGCTGAGGGGTATCCCATCTACCCCCTCCCATCACAACAACACATCTGGGACCACCAAGAGCCTGGGATTCTCAACAAGAACAGCCTCTGCTCAAATCCTTATGCCACAAGCCCTTGGCCTGGCCCACTACTGGGGTGGTCTCTGCCTCAGTGAGCTCTGCGGGATCTGGAAGCTTTCCTTGTTTCTGAGGGGATCCGGTGGGGGCATCAATTAAGGCACAGATCTGACCCACCCCCAAACTCACACCTGCTCTCCTGTTCCTTGATAAATCCCAAGCTCCCAGTTCCTGCCTAGACAGCCCACCTCTTTCCCAGTCAGTGTGGTACCCCCTCTGTGGGTTCTGCCTTCTGCCTTCTGCGTTCACACGTCCCATGATGGGGCAGCCCAGGCCTGGCCACCATGAGGCGTCACAAATGGGGTCACAGCTGCCAGCAGGCTTAGGGGCACTGGAGAAAGGGCTTTCTCAGGGCACCTGGGTGGCTCAGTGGGTGAAGCATCTGGCTCAGGTCGTGATCCCGGGTCCTGGGATGGAGCCCCATGTTGGGCTCCCTGCTCAGGGGGGAGCCTGCTTCTCCTTCTCCCACCGCTCCTCCCCTTACTCATGCCTCTCTCTTTCTGAAATAAAGAAAAGAAAAAGAAAAAAAGTTGGCCGGGGGCTTCCTCTTCACCAGGCTCACCGGAGCCCACCACGCAGGAGGGCGCTCCTGAGAACACAGCTGAGACAGAGGAAAGAAGCGTGACGGGCCAGAAGGAGGGACGCCATGTCCCAAAGATGCTGTCTGGTCCTGGATCCAACTGCTCCTAAAGCCCTGGGCTTTTGATAGGAATCAATTAATAGTGCTGTTTTCTGCTTACACTGGCTAAGAATCAAGTTTCTGTCACTTGCCTCTGTATCACCAACACTCATGGTTGGCTTTCTCTCAGGGCTATTTCCACAAAGAACTAAACTGTGCTGTTGTTTTTGCTCTCCTGGAGAAAGTGACAGAGAGCCACAAAGCCACCCCGGTGTGGGTGCTGCCCCTCGCCATCAGGGCCCGGCTTGTGCTGTTCAAAAATTACTGAAGCAGGTGATAAACTACTGCCTATTTTGGACTTTCCAGATTGCCTTTGGATGGCCTACGTTGCCATGGGTGGAAGGCCTGAAAGGGTCTCTTCACAAGCTGTTCCCCCCACCCACCAGTCCTCAGCCGCTCAGTGGGCAGCTCTGGAGCCCTCCCTGTGCCAGGCCCTGGCCCACTGCTGGCTCCCTGGGGGACTGTGCAGGTCTGGCTCTGAGCTGGCCCCCGATCCCAGGGCCCAGGGCCCCAAGCATCTTTGGGACTTGTGAGCGCATGCTAGGGAAAGTTCTAGGCCATGTGGTTTGGAAAGCAGTGGAGCTAGGTAAGCATGAAAGCCTGTATGAGATTTACTATAAGCAACTCAAGATCTTAGGAAGGAAAACAGATGGCTGGAAATCAAGTGGAAAAAAATAAAACCTTCACAAGGCTTTGCAGTCGGCCCTGGTAAACAAAACTCAAAAGCCAGCTTTGCTACTGTTCTTCCGACCTCTGAGGGCGAAGTGGCCAGGCTGGGCCAAGGTGCGTTCGCATCTGCCCTTGGTGCCCTCTCTCCAGCTCCCCCCGGAGCTGGGAACAGCCGATGGACAGGATGTACTGACTTGGGCACAAGGCCTGCCCCTGGGCCTCAGGCAGGAGTCTGAGAGTCCTCACTCAAAGGGAAAGATGGCCATGCCCTCAGACACACACACACTCACATAATCAAGTCACCTTCACACAATCTCGAATGTCACCACCAACAGCCACGTCATCTCACACCCAGCCCTGCAACCTCACAGATCCCTCATCCACGCACACACCGCCAAGAGCACACACGTACGTGCTGGATCTGTAAAGAGCCGGGGGGACCCCAGCCCCCGACTCGGCTTCTCCACGGCGGCTGCACAGCCTGTGATCTGAGAAACTGCTCTCTTTGGACTACCAGGACACGTTTTCAACTGCCCAAAGTAGTAACAGATCGCCCTGAAACAGCATCAAAGGCTTTGGCGAGGACGCTTCTGAACTCCAGAGCAGGAAGGCCCTCGGGGTTCGTCTGGTCCTTTGGCTGGTAAGCTGTGTATGCAGGGCTGGGCCTTCTCCCAACAGGGGTCTCCTGGGGCCAGGCTGGGAGACGGGGAGGGACATGCAGGGGTCTCCGCCTCCCCCTGCCCCCACTCCAGTCCTGCTGCATCTGCTTTTTACAGTGAGCTTTGGGACACAGTTTATTTGGAAAAAAGGGTCAGATTTCAGGTTCGCTAAAGAAAGAGTTTAAGAAGCATTGGTTTGCCTCCCTCCTGTTGGAGGTAAAGGACCTAAGGCGCAGGCAGGGCTGGCAGAGCAGAGATGCGGACTCAGGTGTCTTAAAGCTACATCTTAGCCAATGAGTAGGATGCTTCCATGTGACATGTCACCCGCTGGGCCGCCCTGGACAAGCCTATCAGCTCAGCCTGGCAAACAGAGCCTGTGCTGGATGGCCTCTGCCCCCAGGGGCCCTTGGCAGGCTGCCAGCCCCTGCACAGGCCAGGATGAAGTGGCCTTTCACCATCCCAGGACTGTCGCCCCTGCCAAGGGAATCGCAGCAAACCTGCCGCCAGGTCTGGCATCCGTCCTGAGATCGGAGACCAGAGGCCCTGGGGAGCCAAGGGAAGCACTCTGGGGTGTGCTACAGGCACAGAGGAGGTGTGGGCCGTCCCGGGGGCTTCCCTTCTAAGGCCAGAAATCAGCTCCTTCGGAGGAGCTCCGGAAATGCCAGGAGGCCCAACGTGTTACCGTCAGCGTGAATCTCTCATAGCATCCAGGCATCGTTTCGACAGGCCATTCTCCTCCTCACCACGGGTCTGTCTCTTGGCTCATGCTGCCACCCCTTTCAGGGAGTGCCCCACACCACAGGGAGGAGTGACTGGCTCCACTCCATGTCACCCCAGCAGCCCTGGGCCCAAAGCCTGCCCCATGCCCCACCTGAAGCCTTCGGTCTGTCTAGAGGTGTTTTGAACTTGAACAAGAAAGACAGAGGTGAGTGTCTTTCTCAAGCCCACCTTTGGGCAGCGCACCCCCACGCAGGGACTGATTCTCCCACCTCCCCTTCTCTCGCGCCCTCTGAGCAGCAGCACACAGCCCCCAAGGAGCCCCCTGGGCTGCGAGGACGTGCCTCCCAGGGTAAGCATGCCACTGGGGGACCCGTCCCCACTTGCGGGACACCCCCGCAGCCGTGTCTCTACCACCAAGCCGAGCCTGCAGGCAAGACACAACAGGATGGGACACAAGGCGCCTCTGAGCACGGCTGGGACAGGGTCGGACCAGCAGCGGCCATCGCCTAAGGTTCGCTACCCACCTGGAGCCCAGCCAAGCCCTCGACCTATCTTATAAATCTATCTTTCAATCTTATAAAGCAGGAATTTATCATCCCCCTTTCACAGAGCGAGAAACTCAGGCTCAAAGGAGTAGAGACCCAGGCCTGAAACCAAGTGGTAAACCCAGTTTGGGGCCCAGCTGTCTGGGCTGAGCTGTGCGAGCCCAGGGCCTGCCTGATTTCTTCATCTGAGAGACAGGGAGGCTGACAGGCATCCCCAGTGCCACCTAACAGGGCTGTGTGGGGACGAGGCAAGTTTCCCGTGTAAGATCTGCAGCATCGGACCAGGTACACAGGAAGCTTACTGGATGTTGCTTACTCTCGTTCCTACTGCTGATGAGAGTGTCCCCTATGTCGCCTTCTTAGAAGGCAAGGGGAGGCGCAGGAGTAAGACGAGCCCAACCAGTGCCCTGCTGCGCTCAGCGCTAAAGCAGGGCTTGGCGCCGGTCCTCCTGGAAGGGAGGGGACAGGCTGGCCAACGCTGCCCCTAGGGGCTCCAACACCATCAGCCTCCAGGACCCAGGAAGGTCCTCGGGAGCCCTGGGCGGGAGGGAGATCTTCTTTGCACACTTTCATTCCTCTGTCCTGAGAACAAGGAGAAGGAGGGACTCCAGTCAGATCTCGTGGGTCCGTGTGCCTGTGTGTGAGTGTGTGCCTGTGTGCGTTCCTACGTGTGTGTCTGTCTTCATGTGCATGTGTGTGTCTGCGTGTCTGTGTCTGTACATCTGTGTTTCTCTGTGCCTCTATGGGTGCATGTATCTGTGTGCCTGTGTGTATACGTCTGTACAGTGTGTGTGCCTGTGTGTCCGTATGTCTGTATCTGTGTGTCTGTGTGTCTATCTGCATATCTGTGTATGTCGTACCTGCGTATCTGTGTGTGTGTCTGTGTCTGCATGTATCTGTGCGTATGTGTGCATGCATGTCTGCGCGTGTGTAGTGAAGGGAGGATGGTGGCAGGGCTGAGACTTCAGGCCTATTAGCACGAGGCTGTGCAGGCCCAGTAGGGAAGCCTTCCCCCGACAGACGCCCCACAGGTACCACACCCTGGGCAGGGACTGACCCCCGCCTGGCTTGGCTGGATGGGGCAGAGAGGGGGCAGAAGCAGCCCAAGCCCTCCAGCCCCAGACAACGTGGAGAGTAGCCTGGACATGAGGCTCCAAAGGCCCCTGTAGCCAGAGAGGGCCGCCGGAGCTGCTCCCTACTGGGGCGCACATGTAAACAGCCCCCGGGCTGGCAGGTGGGACGTGCAGCAGCTGCCCCAGTGACTGCCAGAGCAGAGACACTCTGGTCAGAGTCCTAGACCCCCAGAGCCAGAGGGTCCCCCGTACAGATGGGGAAACTGAGGCCCAGGAGATCACACAGCCAGATGTCATCAAGCCTGGCCCTTGTGAGAGCCTAGCTTCCCCTCCATGAGCTCAGGGGTCTCACCCGACCCGGCCGCCAGGGATTAGCAAACCCAGGCCTGGGGCGAAGGCGGCGCGGCTTATGGTCTCCATGCACGTGAGCCCGGGCCAGGAATGAATCATATCATTATGGCAGGATTAGAAGCAAAATGCCATTAGAAATCTGTGTGTGCACCTCGTTTAATAAGGTCAGTAGCAGCAAGCAGCAGGCAGGCCGGCGGCACGAGGCTTCCTCCCCACCCGAGCCGAGCCCACAGGGGATGGGACAGGCCCTGGCCAGGCCCAGCCATGGGGAGCAGGTGTCTCCTTCTGCCGGGGCCTCCCCAGCCTGGGCACCACATAGCGATTCCTTCTGCCTCCCCACTCCTCGGGGCCCACCTGCTTGGGGTTGTTCCCAAATCATCCCTCACAGCAAGCACCCCTCCCAAAGTGAAAATTCAATCCCCGGGTCCCCCATGCCCTCTGGAGTCTGCACTCTACTTGGAAAAGGAAGGAGTAATCAATTGTACTTTACAAAACCGTTCATGTGCTGTTAAGCTGCTACCCTCCCTGGTGACATAATGCCCAGGTGACAAATAGGCGTAAAAGGTCTAGAAAGCTCGTGGAGGATGAGTGTCAGGGAGAAAGCCCAGCTCTCCAGCAGCTCAGGAGGCAGCCTCTGATAAGGATGCCCGTTACTCAAGTCCTCTTGCTTCCAAGGCCCCTGGGCACCCGCCCACCCATTGTCCTCAGGGCTGGCTCTAGACACAAATGTTGCAGCTTTCCAACTGCCCTGGCCTGCAGTGGACCCCCTCTTCCTGAGTTCACGGGGGCCCTCGGTCATCTCCCAGGCCTCTGCCTCGATTGCCCACCCCTGCATGTGTCCCAGGTGTGTGTAGACGTGTGCGTGAGGATGCACACAGTGCCGTCCTGTTGGGGCCCCTGGGGGCCCGTGAGCTCTGCGGGCCGGGGTGTCTGTCCGGTCAGCCCCAGCGCACGTGGGGGGACTGACAAGGTAGCTCGAACACACATGGAACTGCTCTCCGCCCATCGCTGCCCGCCCCCCACTCCGCTACTTCCTTCACCGTCTCGACCACACTCACTACATGCCCACTGCACCCCAAGCGTGGGCCTGGGTTCTGCTCAGGGGCCTCAGTGAACCAGACAGACAAGCCCGGCCCAGGAGTTGAGGGAGGAAGGCACTCACAGTTCCGTGGTCCTGGACAGGATGGCAGACAGCGTGAGCAGGATGCATCCGTAGGGACCCGCTTCGAACTGGGAAGAAGAGAAAGCAATGAGCACCCACCAGAGCTGCGCCTCCTTTCCTCTCACCTCCTTGGCGGGGAAGGGGGGCACACCCAGGGAGCAGCCTGAAGAGGAGCCGGCTGCCGCCGGCCCGGTCCCCAAGGTTGCCAGGGGGCTCCTCACCAGTCCAGTGGGAAGCGCGCCAGCCCAGGCGAAAATGGGAGTGGACACACTGCCCACCAGGGAGCACGCCCACCATGCCCAAGTCCCAGACACTTGCCCTACAGCAGCCGAGACGGCCTCCCTCACCCTGCAGGTGTCTTCCGCCCACCGTCACACTGAAAACTGTCCCAGGCCGGTGTGACAGCACTGTTGACACTGCCCTCTGCCCGAGAAGGAAATGGGCTCAGGTACTGAGCACCTGGCCCGAGGTCACACAGCTGGTAAGCAGCCTGCTGGGATGCCAGCAGGCTCCATCGGATTCCAAATCCCTTAGACCTGCATTGTGTTAAGAGCAGTGGAGCAGGTGGGGGACAGAGTCAGGGTCAGGAAGGGTCAGGGGAACCGTGCAAGCGCAAGGACAGGTCCCGTCTGCCAAACATTATTAGTAATTTGTTCATTGTGGATTTTTTTGGATTGATATTGATATGAAAATATTTTTTTGCTGATTACTGAGGAATCTGGTACCCTCTTGAATTCTGCACCCAAGATGAGCACCTTATTCATCTGCCCCCAGTCCCAACTCGGTTAGAGCCCACCACCCGCAGCCCGGCGGCCTGGATTTCAATGCTGGTTGTACCACTCCTAGCTTGGTGAACACAGCGACCTTCCCTAACCTCCCTGTGCCCCAGTCTTCTCAACTGTAAAACGAGGATGATGATAACGGGCCCACCTTCATCAGGTCGCTGTGAAGAGTCATGAGATAACCCCTACAAAGCACGCAGAACAGGGCCTGACCCCCCGGAGAGCCGTGAGTACAACGCCGGCTCTGCATGGCCCTTCTGTCCAGTGGGCCCCGGAGGCCACGGCCTCCCGGGATAGGCTAGGTCACTCGCACTGCCTAGACAAACTCCAGCCCCCCACTGCCACTCAGGGTCATCCACCCTGTCCCCATCTGTGATCTGTGATGGCAGATGCTGCCTGACTAAAGTCAGTATTCCTTATGTGCGGTCAGTTTCTTTGTGGACTTGGAACCAGACCTAAAGAAGCTTGTTTTCCTGAAACGGTAAGAATGATATGATTTAGCATATTTCCATTTTGCCTGGGTTGCCAGGAAGCTCCGAGCCAAACATGGTCCTCAACTGTGGTAATTATTTCGGCTCAAGCTTCTGATAAAATTATCTTTTCTTTCCTTCAAAACATAGCATTTATTTTCACACAGTAATTCGATTAGTCATTAAAAAAATTTCTGTGTGAACTTTCATGCCAAGAGGATGCTCCCTGGTGAGGTTATGATTGTGAACAGGGTGGACATGGATCTGCCTTCCCTGGGAAGTAACTCAGGGAAGAAAGAACACGAAGCACCTAGAAAAGAGTGGGGGAGGGGTCTGCTCTGGCAGGAAATGCAAGGGGTTCTGGAAACACACAGAGAGGGACTTCAAGCACATTCAGGGTTTAGGGAAGAAAGGAATGTAAAGGAAGGCTTTCTGGAGGAAGTGAAATCTAAACCCAAAGGACAAGAAAGAATCAGAAGAGAAGGAAACGCTGTTCCAGGCAAGATGAAAAGCATGTGCAAAGGCCCAGAGGCAAGAGAGGGCAGGTTTACTAAGGTTGGAGCCACAGAAGAGCCCTGAGGACATCATTTTTATAGAATTAACTTTTTATCTTTATAAATTTGTCAATAACAGAATCTTTGGCGGAGAGGATTAGAGATGGAATAAATGAATCAACAACTACCTTAAATCAACCTCATCATAATTCTCTGATCTTAGATCAGTCACTTCGCTTCTGTTGCCCTCAGTTTCCCCATTTGCACAACAAGAATGACAAATCCCACCCTTGCATTTGGCCCTTGGGTTCTGGTGCACATTCTATGAGACTAAGTCTGTGGCAGAGCTCTGGTCACTGTCAAGACCAGATACTGATATCCTTGCCCAGGGACGTGGGCCTGGGAGGACCAGTTCCCTTGTCACAGCTCTAGTGTGGACTTTCGTGTGGCCTTGGGGAGTGACAGAGCTCTCGGTCTCCGTTTCCCCTTCGGGAAGGCCACCTAACTGCTGCCATGGACTCGCACGTTGTCTTGGGGGAGCCATGGAACTTTCTCGGTCTGGTCGCCTCTGCCGTGCGTGCAGCTGCAGGACGGCCACAAAGCAGGGGACACGGGAGCCCGCTGCACACCCTCTGTCTGCGTAAACACAGAGGGCTATCGGTCCTACGCGGGCCAGCGTCGGGCACCGTCCTCGGGCTCCCTCAAGGGCAGCTTCCCGGGGGCCGGCGCGGGCCCCTCCATGCGGGCCGCTTAGTGAGACGACAGAGCGGGGAGAAAGGACGCTGCCCGGGGCCGCTGGCCCCTGCCAAACACGACTGAATGGCACCAATATTCCATTTTGTTTAAAAAAAAAAAATGTGTTAAAATTATCTCATCGAACTCACGCCGCCAAGACATGGGAGGCCACAGGGCAAGGTGCCCGCACGGAGAGGAGAGCTCCCCAGACAGGCGGTGGGGCCGGAAACCGCCGTGAGGGTGGGGGGGGAAGGTCTGGTTCGGCCTGGGAAGAGGGGCCCTTCTCCAGCACGGCTCAGGCCCGGGAGGGACCGAAGCCCACCCCGGAACCTCAGCGGGAGGCCGGGGCGGGGGCCTCGCCGGCTGGCGGGGGGCAGCCAGACATCCCGCCCGGAGGGTGAGCGGTAGTGAAAACACAGCAAGGAGGCTATTTATTTTGGGCAGAGATGGTTCGGGGTTCGTTTCCAGGCCTGGCACAAGGAACCCCTCGCAGGCCCAGGCCATGAAAAATGAATTTGGTGAGGGGAATGCTGAGGCAGCTCAACGGCTTCCAGCAAAAACATAATTAGACGCTGGGGGAAACCACCACCTTCCCAGGGGAGGAGGGCCGAAGGCTGACCTCAGGCACACGGGGACCGGAGCCAAGTGAGGAGGGGGAGTCGCTCTGGGTCCCGAGGAATGACAGGAGGAAGGCCCCTGGCCTTCTGCCCTGGCCCCGGCCCCACTCTCTGAACCGCTTCCGCAGTCGCTGTCCTGCTCGGGCATCACCGAAACCCTGGGGTATGGACCAAGGCGGGGGTGCGGGGGGCCCGCTTCTCAGATGAGGATGTAGAGGCCTTGGCGCAGAGGCATCCCCTCAGCCGGGCCATCCGTGGGCGGTGACAGGCCCTTAGAGCCCGTGAGCAATTGCCCCGGGGCTCTCCTCTGCCCCCTAAAAGACTCCCAGGGTGCCTCCCTCTCCCGGGTGTGACCACGGGTGCCCGGGGGCCTGCCCCCCTGCTCCAAACACACGCGCTGAGGTGGTCAGGCCCTGTTCGGCTCTCGGATGCACTGCTGCATTCTCACAACACTCTGAGTGCAGGGAGGATCCTTCCTGCTCATTTCGATCCTTCCTTTCCCGTGCATTTAAGTTTCTTCTTTTAAAACCTCTATTGGACAATAAAGAGCTGGAGCATCTGCTAACTGTTCCATCTTCCGTTTTCTAGGCGAGGCTCAGTGATGTGCTTGAGGCCACAGGTGGCCAAGCAATAAGCCAGAGGAAGCCCTCAGGCCCATGCTCCAGGCCCCCTACAGCTGCTCCAGGCCGGCAGTGAGCGCCTGCATCAGCAGACAGCCCACTGGGTTAGGCCCATGAAGAACCAAAGGGAGCCAGGGACAGGGAGCAAGTGACAGCCAGCCGAGGCCAGGACCCCTCCCACGTCAGAGCCCCTCCCTCGAACCTCCCAGAAAGGCCAGACAGAACGGTCAGTACAGAAAGGCAGCGTCCTAAGCTGAGGACCTGGGCCAGCCTCTTGGGACTGAACTATCCCTAGGCAACAGCTCTGGGGCAGAAAATTTGGGGTGAATCACCGTCTTAGTGGACTGCACCCTGCCTCTCTGGGGTCTCCAAGCAGGCCCCAGTGCCTTCGGGAAACAGGAGGAGAGTGTTCTGATAGCAGGAGTGTCTAGCCTGGTCCCACATCTGGCAAGCTCTTCCACCCTACAGGCTCACCAGCAAATCCTTCGTCGCCTTCTCCAGAGCCTAAAAGAGCTGGTCCCACAGCTCGGAAGGCTGAAGGAAAGGCACAGAGGAGGCACCGAGCGTTTGCTTGCACCCCGGGAGAGGAGGGCTCAGCGCTCTTTCTTTCCTTCCGTCCTGACACACAGACATCAGAAAACGAGACTCTGTGGTTGGGGATCTCAGAGGTCATCTCAGCCTTGGCCCATGCTGCACCCTGCCTCTGTAATGCGTCCCCCTCATTTCCACATGCCCACAGCTAACCGGTCTCAAGGGGGCCTTAAATAATCATGATAATGGTGATCATAACATCGACGACAAAAGCTAAAATCAGTGACAACATCAAGTCTGATGCACTAGTTCCAAGCACTGCTGTTATCAGCCTCATTTCACAGATGAGGAAACTGAGGCACAGGGGGGCTAAAGAAGTTGCCCCAGGCTACAGAGCTAGTACGTAAGGGGTGAAACCGAGATTCAAACCCAGGCTGAAGGCTCCAGAAAGCACATTCTCTACCAAGGACCCTTCAACTCCCTCCTCCACAAAGCCAGCCAGGCTACAGCCCTTCTCCGAATCCCGGTGGCACTCTGTGCTGTTCAGGCCCTGGACACGTCCCGCCCCATCTCACAGCAAGGAGTGGGGGCACAGATCCCCTCCAGCAGACAGGGTGCTGGAGGACCCAGCCTGCTAGGGCACCAAGCAAGGTCCTGTACCCAGTAGGGTCCCCACCAAAGAAAGCAGACGGCTTAATAACACCCCTCCCCAAAATAAACCACTGTCCATACCTGATGGATGCTTTTTTGAAGAAAAGTCACCAGCTCCTCATAGCAGGTCAAACTGTGCAGCGTGAGCTAAGGAGACACGAACCCACACGTGAGCTGCCCAAGCCCCACAGACAGTTCCGTGTCCTGCCTTAGCTTTGGTAGCTACAAGACCCCACTTGGGAATGTCCCTGCGGTCACAGTGGCGACCTTGAGAGCCAGGGTAATGAGGCACCCCCATGCCTGCGTGCGACTTAAAAGACAGACAGGGCCCAGCTGGGGTGTCCAGGGTCGAGTCCGCCCTGCCGACCACACCAGGCCTACGGAGCCCAGGAATGGAGACACCGGGGAGCGCAGGCATGGCTGCACCCCTGCAGGCCAGTCACAGGAATCTGAGAAGCACCCGAGGGCACAGGGGGGCCGGGGCGGGCATCCCATCCAACCGGCCACTGCCGGACCAGCTCTGAGCCCAGCATGCAGTGTCCTGAGCAGAGAGGGAAGCTGTGGGTCTCAGTCTCCTTTATTTTTTAGGGCAGCTCAGGCAAAAAAAAAAACCACTTGTAGAGAAAACACCCAGCCAGGTGAGACCCCTAATTAGGATCCCAGGGCCACATGTGCCCAAACTTAGGTCAAAGGAAACAAACCCGGTCAAATAAAAGTCCTCTGTGAAGAGGGGGGTGCATCTGTGGAAAATGTCACGGTGTCTTATCCTCACGTCTCCCGTTTCTTTCCCTTACTTGGTCATACCAGGTGTGGCTTCAAGGCTGGTGCTCTGCTCCCCACTCTCTAACTCCCCCTCCATCTCCATGCCACCCCCCTGCCCTCTCACAACCCCGACGAGGGTGCCAAGGAGACACAGAGGGACAGAGACGGCTGCGGTTTGGCCGGAAGGCATCAGGCCTGGCCCGCTTGTCTCTGTACAGTCTCCCCGTGACAGGGCGCCCATCAGCCTTTCGGCCCCAAGGGCAGTTCTGGCGAGCGCCCACCCCCCC
>LNAC01000384.1:102332-155979 GCA_002007465.1 Ailurus styani
GGACGATCCGCTAGCCTGGGCTGCAGGGAGGGCTAGCTCGACCTCAGCTGAGGGAGGATTTACTTCTATGAAAGGAGACCGTCCCCAAACAAAGCCAAAGGTTGCGTGATAATTTTCCAGAAAGCCATACTGTTTCTAAGACTCCATCTGCTTTGTATTTCCCTGTTGGACTGAAGTGCTGTGTTCCCGAAGCCCTAAAAAGGAAAGGGAGATGCATGAGTCCTCTGCGTGGAGAGAAGACATGCCCTTGAGCCAGGGCGAAACCACATGTGCCATTAACTGAGGACAAATCAAAAGGGGGCTCCAGAGGAGAGAACCGGACCGAGGGTTTCTCGTTTCTCCCCCGCTTTGAACTCGCCCACTGGGCTGGGCCCAGAGGACGCCACGAGTGGGGGTGGGAAAAGGAGTGGAAAAAAGAGGGCAGAAGGAGAGCGCGGGGGAACCAAACCCAAGTCCCAGCACTAGCGAGTCTGCCTCTCACCCACAACTGACAAACAGACTTCCAGACGAAGGAATGCTGACTGGCCCTTCGTTTTCAGGGCCGTGAGGAACTCCAGCCCCTGGCCTGGGGCTCCCCACCCGACCCCATCAGCGTCTGTTTACACCACACATGCCCGAGAAGCGGGGTTTGGGTGTGAGGCCCGCGGTGCCATTAGCCCACTGCGTAGGCTGGGAGCAGCTGCTGCCTCTCTCGGGCCTTCTGTCTGTTTATCTGGCAAACGAGGGGACGTTGACATTTTGCCCCATCTGCTTTCAGGGCTGCCATGCAGATCCTAAGGGCCGGGATTAATGCATAGTAACGCATTCACTGGAACACGAGTACCAAGGACAAGCACTCCATAGGAACAATAACAATAGTACCTAACACCGACACGGTACTTAGTATTTGCCAGACATGGTCCTACGCACTTCACGTTTATCATTATTTACCATTTACTTATATGCAGATGATTTAAATGGATAGATATCATCATTTATTATATATAATCTATTTATATTGACTCATTTAATTCTCACAGTCACTCTACCAGATAATCCTTACTTATCTGGTATTTTCCAGATGAGTAAACAGATAAAGCACAGAGAGGTTGAGTCAACTGCCCAAGATCACACAGCCAATAAACAACAGCATTGGGAGTGAGCCTCTGAAGCCCCTCTCTTAAGCAGTATGCTCTACTGACCACTCTACCCCACCAGAGTGTAGTCTTTGGCCCCAAAAGGGACCCCTTTTACTAAAGCTCAGCCACAGGCATGGGATGAAGTCCCCCGCTTCCACTTGGAAGGGCTAGACCGAAGAGCCGGCAAACCACCCACGTGGATTACATGGACTGTGTCCTCTACCTGCCGTCACATAGAGGTGGCAGGGGAAGCCTCTTCCTCCAGGGAACGGGGCTCCAAGTGACAAAGTGAAAGGGAGCATGCTTTGGGGACTAAGAGAGAGGTAGGAAGCAGGGGGTGACTGGTTCCTGAGAGGTCTGAGGTTTTCTCAGATGGGATGCATCCCCCAAGGCTCCCCAGGGAGGAAGGCCACGCAGGTGTGCCCCCCTCCCCCCAGCAGCAAGGAAACTGGAGCTGCACGGAGGCCCCTCCAGGCCTCTCCCTGTGCGGGGCCGCCTCCCCAGGCTCGTGCTGGCGTGGGGCACAGGGCCGGCGTCCGGGAGGACACACAGACAAGCTGGCTGGGAAGACGATGCCAAGGACAGGAAGGCACACAGCCGGCTTGCCTGCAGCTGGGCCAGCACGTCAGTGGAGCCCCGTGCACAGCCCTGGAAAGCACTCACAGTGTGACCACGGCTCTCTCACGGCCCCCGGCCCGCCACACGATGTCCGCGATGGCCAGGGCCAGGCAGTGACTCCTGTGGGCACTGGAAGGCTGCAGCTCCCTGAGGAGGAAAAGGAGAGTGTGTTTATGCCTGTGGGGACACAAGCCACAAGGGACAGGGCAGCCCTGGAGCAGACGGGCTATTCTTTCCTCTGCCACACAGAGAGGGCTCTGCAGCCCAGAGACTCCATCTGCTAGGGCCTCCTCCGACAAGGGCCCTGACGGGGAGGCCCAGGGTGGGGCTGGAGGAGGAGCAGGTCAAGGAAATGGCCCGGGGGACCAGAGGGGACCCGGGAGGCTTGGCAAGGCCGTGAGTTCTGACGGAGCCCAGGAGGCCCTGCTGAAAGGGCTCGGGAGCTCCTGACACCCCGAGGAAAGTCAGCCATTCCAGGCAAATATCTGGTACCGCCCTGACCCAGCCTTGGCCACTCCCAGCATCTGGGCCCCTGGAGACAGCAGCTGGGCAAGCAGGTGCCCTTCACTCCCACCAGCCATAGGAAATGAGGGGAAAGCAGCCTGCCTTGCTGGTTACTTAGATACAGGTTGTGGGATGCGGGAGAGGAAGGATTCAGGGTGGTCTCTGGGGGCTTAGAGGGTGCACAGTGGGGATGCCCACTGAAATGAGGAATACAGGGCAGAGAGGAGGACTGGGGGGGCAGCTGGAGGGGCACGTGGGACCCCCTAGGCGAAGCTATCTGACACATGGAAAGCCCAGGAGAGCATCGTGGCTGAGGACAGGGTTATGCCCCACCAGCATGTGAGAAGCCCTTGCCCCTCTGAGGGGCTAAGAGTTCCCAGACAGAGGATGAGGAAGGACAGAGGTGGCAGCCAAGGATGAAAGCCCACAGGACTCTGGTGTACCAGGGATGCAGAGGAAGGCAGGAAGGGGCACAGCAGCAGGGGTGCACCTGGGAGACGGTGCTGTCCCACGGTCCTAGGAGCAAATGAGCCTTGAGCAAAACAGGCAGTCAGCAATGTCAAAAACGGCAGAGAGATGCCTTATGATAAAAATGGTAACGCAGAAGCCCTAGTGCATGAAATGAGCAACAGGGTAGAACAGGCAACAGCCTGATAGAGACACTTCCTTCGGTTTCACCTTGCCGGGCTCCCTAGAGCTGTAGTTCTTGCCCGCCGCTGGAGTCTGTGAATTTTTTCTAAGTTCTTAGAAAAATTAAATTCTTACAAAAGCAGTCTGAGTGTTAGGCTCTTCCTAACAAACAAAGGTGCCCTGATGAAGACCCTGCTGGGGCTCAAAGGAATACACAGCAGAGGGCGAGGGCTAGGGGTGGGGGTCCTGTGTTTTCAGTGGCCAACTAACACCTGAGCTCCATGCTGAGCTGTGCGGGAGAGAAAGAAAAGCAGAGAAATGGGAACCAGGAGACCGGGACACAGGTTACTCTGAGGGGCAGCATGGGGTCATTCCCCAGAGCCTGAAACACACAGCCAGTGGTCTGCAGCCAGGCTGTCCAGTGCCTTTAAAATCAGAGGCAAACGACAGAGCCGTCCCTCAGTTTCCCGTTCCATAAACTGGAGATGACACTAGTACCTCCCCCCATAGCACCAGGGGCTTTAAACAAGGTGGTGTGTGTTTGGGCTGTGGTCATGGGGTGAACGATCAATAATGGATACCTACCACTATTGTCTTTATGGAAACACCGAGTCCCCACCTTGGCCGTGGTGACGGGAAAGGTGAACTCTACCAACTGGTGTGAAAGTGACAACAAGCCCCTGACACCGGGTCACCCTTCAAACCTAATGAGACAAACAAGTCCTCAACCACTTGAAAAACGAAATGGCATCCTGCCTATTACTTGTGCAGCTTCTGGAAGCCCGCCACGCTCCCTGAGGAAATGGTTACCACGCCATCACCGAGCCGGGCAGCCTGGGCTGTCGGGGGAGCACTGGCCCAGGTCACCATCAACTATGAAAACAAAGGTGAGGAAATGTTGTGCTGGGTTTCCGGAGAGGTGATGCCAAGGACAGAGAGGGGCCCGCAAGGCAGGGCTTGTCAGACAAAGGAGAAAGGATTGGACATTTATCCCCTTGGATTTGGAACCTATGGAAGTCGGCTTCGTCATCCCCACAGCTCCTGTTTCCTGCCCTGCCCCCACCCAGGTGACTGTCACATCCTGTCAAACACACCTCCTGAGAGCCCTTGCCAATCCCCTTCTTGCCCCTGCCCGGGACCGGTGTGCCCTGCTCCCCAGCTGAGTCGTTCCAGCCAGGGCCTGACCAACATTTCTGCTCCATCCTGTCCCTGCGGGCTCTTCCTACAACACAAGTGTGACTAGGGTACGCCCCAGTTAGAACCCTTACCGTGGCCAGGAGTTGTGCAAACTTGTGTCTGGGCTGTAACCTCTGCCTAGAACAACTGTCCTGGGAAACCTGCATAGACAGACATGGACCCAAGAGGTTACCCTTCACACATTCACTGTGTTCTACACTAACTAAGCAAGTCATGTGTTTGCTTGAAAGCTTCTCAGTGTAGCCACAAAAAAAGATGGGAAAAGGACGCCTGGGTGTCTCAGTGGGTTAAAGCCTCTGCCTTCGGCTCAGGTCTTGATCTCAGGGTTCTGGGATCGAGGCCCGCATCGGGCTCCCTGCTCGGCGGAGAGCCTGCTTCCTCCTCTCTCTCTGCCTGCCTCTCTGCCTACTTGTGATCTCTCTTTCTGTGTCAAATAAATAAATAAAATCTTTAAAAAAAAAAAAAAGATGGGAAAAACCAACATATACTGAGTACCTATCATGGGCCAAGCACTGTTAGAAATACTTCACATGTATTATTTCATTAGCCATTAAAGCTACCCTATAAAGGCGGCAGTATTGCTTTTAAATGGGGAAACTGAGGCACAGAGACTAAGAGATTCACCCATGGTCACACAGTTAGTAAAGTTAGAAAAATTAAAACAGCGTTGAGGGAGGAAGGAGGACTTGAGGAATTGGAACCAGAACTGGAGCTCTTGGCTTTAGGATCCAGCATCCCTCTGTCTTCAAGCCCGTCACTTGGGCACCAAGCAACCCTATCAAGAGACCGGGCTCCTTGGTCCGGCCTGTGTCTTTCCGATCTCACAGACTGGTTACAGACCCTCTGAACCTCTGCATTCCTACACAAAAGCCCTCATTTTTTTCACTGGCTTCCATTTAGAAACACTTCCAGTGTCTCCATCCTTCCCTGGGCCCCAGTTTGCTCTTTTGAGACACATCTTTCCAGAAGACACAGTGGAAAAGTGCAGCGGTTGGGCCTGGGTTTGGCTCCTGGTTCCCAGGCCTCGGAGAAGCCCCTTGCCCTCACTGGCCTTCGCCTTCCCACACAGATGCAGACCCTAGCCCACGTGCCCTCAGGCATCATTCCAGTATTGCCCTTTCCGCCGTTTAACTGGCCACGGGGTACACAAGGCTGTCCGTGCAGACGACAAGAGGAAGCAGGCACTGTGGTGAGTCACCCAGACTCCAGCCTCACCAGCTAACTCCCCACTTTTGCCTACAAAACCTCAATGACAAGGGTGGTTCTTGCGTTGCCTTCATCGGTCAGACAGGCACTCATCAAACTCCTACCATGAATCTAGCACCCAGCCAGGAGCTTCAACCAAGGGAAGTTTCTTTAGGTGTCTAATTCCTCACAGGAAAAGTGTAGGATGAAGACATTTGCCTTCAAATACAGCGTGCCTCTTTGCCCAAACTACTCAAGTCCTTCAGATTAAAGAGATGTTCTGATCCTAACTATCTCAAAATAGCCTCACCCACCCCCTGTGATGTGCCCAGCGGTCCCCATCTCCAAACCGCCCAGAGGAAGGCTGGTGAATGAGCATCGCCTCTCTGCCCCCTCTCAGGCTCACAAGCTGCGGCAGGCAGCAGGAAGAAGCCTGGTCTGAGGACCACCAGACCCGAGGTCCAAGCCTGGCTCTTCTACTCGTGTCCAGACAGGCCTCGGGCAAGTGCCCCTCCTTCTCTGGGCCTTGAATTTCACACTTCCAAAGGGAAGAGGAGGTGAGGGGACACGTCCTTGTCTGTGGCTCTCTCTCGGCCTGCAGGGGAGTGAGGCTCATGGTCTCTTCCCACAACCACCAGCACAAGCCCTCCTCGTGGGGAAAAACACGGAGTCCTGCCGCCTGGCTCTGTCCTCGCTGACTGAGGAGAGGCCAGCTGCCGGCCTGACGGAGTGGGTCCTAATGAAGCCAGACAGCCCCGCAGAAAAAACACCACCCCTGCCAAGAGGCCTTTATTTCAGCATGACTTCCCTGGAGGGCACAGTCAGTGCCCCACGCTGCTTTCACAGAACCGCTCCCATCGGTGGCGGGCAGAGGGCGCGAGGAGGGGCCCCACCACCAGCCCCAGCGTGGAAAGGCCCACAGCTCCTTCGGGGGCCCCGCAGGGCCCAGAGTTGGGCAGCTGCAGATGCTGCGTGGGTGTGACGGGCCAGGCCACCATGGTGTTCCTGACGAGGAAAGAGGAGTCACCTGCATTTTTTTTTCAAGTTGGGTCGTTTCTGAAATCCTGGAATTTCAGAGTCAAAATGAAGTACTGAAGCCTCGAACCCAGCTCAGCACACAGCACCCAGGCAGACACATCAATGACCCGACCCATCAGTGTTCAAATTGTATGAACGAATTAATGAAACCAGAGGAGCTGGGCATGAAGAGGGGCTCCTACGGGGCTGTCACCCTTTGCTCACACGAGCTGTTTGCTGTATTACTCTTTGTACTTCTGTATTGAGTTCTTCCAAATTAGGGGACAGGGGGAGGGTATGCCCGGAAGGCCTCTGTGGAGCATAGAGCCGCAGCTTGCTTACTGAGAGTCCGTCTGGGGGTCCAGCACATGCGTGTTCCAAACGCACACCATCAGCCTCGCGGCCCCAGCCCCTCCTGACCTCTCTGGCTCTCCCGTTGCTCAGAGTCTCCTCTGGGGCACAGCCGAGTGGAAGAGCAGACAGGGCTCCGCTGCAGATGTCAGGAGTGACCCTGGGTGAGCATTGTCCCTCTCTGAGCCTCAGTTTCCCCACATGGTCCTGCCCACTTGTACAGCTCTTGAAAATTTACAAAGGACTGTGTTTGCATTTCCTTGTTGAGTTCAAACTTAGGCAAGACAGAGATTCACTAATGGAGAAGGTGAGGCCCAGCAGCGCAGGTCTCTCGACTCAGCACTGCAGGGCCTCACCACCACCAAGCAGCAACCCAGACTCTGCTCTCACTTCCCACCTCTGCTGCCGGGCCTGGTGTCCTTGCTCCCCTGGCCTTTGTTTGACCCAAGTCCTAGCTTGAAGCCAGAAGAACTTCACCTTCCCACCCCCAATCGCCCTCCAGCCCCAGAGGCAGGCTGTAACCTCAGCAAACACAGCCCCATGGCAGGGGAAGTGGGAGATGGAAACACGGGACTGGGTGTGTGTGTGTGTGTGTGTGTGTGTGTGTGTGTGTACACGTAACCATCTGGTGCCCCTGGCCTATAGCCCATCACCACTGGGACATCCCCCAGCTTGTCCCCCTCTGAGCTACCTCTTCCCGAGCCGCTGCCAGAGCCCCACTGGATGGAAGCAAAAAGCCAGCCCACTGCACTCAGCCTGTGTGGACATGAGCCCTGACTGAGCACCTGAGGCAGCAGCAGGTGAGGGCAGATAGGGCGGGACTTACCAGGAGCACCCATAGTTGTGAGGCTCCCAAGAAAACTGAGGTCACTCTTCTGCAGCATGAATCCTTCCATGCTTCCTGGAGGAGGGGACCCTGGCCAGCAGGCCAAGTTCCCTGTTTACTCCACACAGACCTCTTCTGGCTGAGCCAGGCAGCCAGACTGGGGCTCCCTACTTCCTGGCACACCCCTACATATGGCCCCCCAGCAGCTCCTTCTTCCCCCTTGTCCCTCTGCCTACCCACCACTGCCCCTAGGACCCAGCTCAGGCCCAACAGCCTGGCCACCGAGGCCCTTCAATCTAGGCCGGCCCTGACTCCTCTCTCAGGGTGCCAGCTGACAGGCAGCCCGTGGGAGCCAAAGCTTCACTCCCTCCCCCTCCTTCCCAGCAAAGACCTGATGGAACTCTCCATCTAGTCAGTGCTTAAATAGACACCTATCTGTGTAAACTGGGGCCTGAGGCCATGCTTGACTGGGGGCTGACTGGCAGACGGTGGGAGGCAGAGAGAACCTCACTACCCACCCGGCGTTCTTTTTACCCAGAGCCCAACTTGCACCCACAACCAGGATGGCTTTCTGCCTTCCAAGCCCTGGCTCCACTCTCTGGTGCGGAGAGCAGAGCACTCCCCAGAGAATATACCTGTGGACCCAGAGGGTGGAACACCCCCTCAGTCGTGTGTGGGGTGGGCGACAAGAATCAAGCCTGCCTTGTGTGTGCCCTGGGCAGAAACAGCCCTTTCTGGAACCAACTTAAACACCCCATCCCAACCGTTGGGAAACAATCCACAACTTCCCCCCCAAGTACAAAGTCCAAGTTCAAAAGCAGCTCTGCGTGAGAAGAGGGCTGAAATGAATTATGAGACATCTCCCACGAGGGCCAAGGCCAAGGCTTGACCCAAGCAGCTGGTAAGGCCCCAAGGCCCCACTGGCAGCCTGGACCTGACCCATCAGCCAGCCCTAGGTCTCACCCTGACCCCTCCAAACCCAGCCCCGGCCACCCCGGGCCACTCTCTGCTCCCCTCCCCACCCCGCTCTCACTGCCCTCGGGCCTCTCTCTGCACATGCTGTTCTCCTTACTGGAACACCATTCCCTCCCCTCCCTGTGAGTCTGGATAACTCATGCATTTGTGCATGCGTTCATTCAACAAAAATTCCGAGGGCCTCTTCTGTGGACTAGGCCCTAGGCTGGATGCCAGGGACAGGCTGTGAACCAGGCAGCTCAGGAAGGCCCCTGTTCTCATGGGGCTGGTGTTCCCAGGGGGTGGGGCGGTGGGGGTGCGACATGGACAGGTAACGAGGTCAGGGAACAAGGGAGCAGGCCCGGGGTTCGTCTCAACTAGAGAAGGCTATCCTGACGTCAAGGCCTCTGTGCAGTGAGGAGCCCAGGAAGAAGTCTGAGGGGTGTGCTGGGAAGGGGGGAAATTGAGGGAGGAACAAGCATGTGTGTGAAGCCAAGTGCGAGTCCTGATGATCTCCAGACTTCAGCAGGATTCAAATGTCACCTCTCCAACAGGCCTGCCCTCCCATTCAGGTCTGGGGGAACCCTGAGCTTCCGGCACATCCCCTAGAGCCTCCTAGTTGTCTGGCTCCCATGCTCAATCGTAGCTGCCGTGAAGGCAAGGCCATGGCTGGCCTCTGGAGCCCTCTACTCCCTCCAAGGAGCTGCCAAGCCCTCCCGGCATGCTTCTTTCCGGTGCAAGGAAGGCAGGTAGGCAGGTGGGTACCCGTGCACTTGGGGACGGTCCCTGCGCCCTCTGAGGGCAGCCAGAGGTCCCTCATTTAGCAAGTTCCACTCAGTCAGGAGCATTCCAGAACATCACGCACCGTGCTGCCTCTCCAGGAGCTTTGACAGCGGGGTCTCGGCCCACACTGTGGGCAGCACTGGGCTGGCTGGCCTTTCAGGGGCCCTGCACGGACAGGAGCGGTTATGTTCGGACTGGTTGGGGAGGGGGCGGGTATGGAGAAGAACAAGGACGAGGTGAGATCCCGCTGTGGAAATGTTAGGTCACTCTGCTCTGGTTAGAGCTGGGCTATGCTGGTAATTAGCATCTTTGAGCTCGAGACAAAACACCTTGATGATTACTTTGTAATTAGACAAGTTATATTATTAGACAAATTCTAAAATGCCAAGCATGAAAAGCTACCTATCGAAGGCAAAATCCTCTAAGCTGGTAAAAGATGTTTCATTTGTCCTGAGCTTGGCAGGATATCTGGGGATCCAGCGCCCCTCCCAGGAATCTGAACACAGACAATGGGGAATGGGCCTTGTTGCCTTATAACATCTAAGCTTGCTTGCTTGCTTGCTTGCTTGCTTGCTTTTTTTTTTTTTTAAGGCACTGAAATGACTACATCAAGGAACAAGTCCCTTTAATTAAAATTCAGAAACTGGCAAAACTCAGCTGTGATTTTAGAATCTGTTTTATCACAACTTTTGGGAGGTGAATGGAGGTATTTACTAGGCAGGAGGACTCGTCTGGGGTGCTGGAAAGATTTCTCTCTCTTGATCTGGCTGATAGGATGAGGGGTGGGGGATTTTGCAATAGTTCATTGAGCAGAACACACATGAGTCGTGCACTTTTTTGAGATGTGTCCTCTTCTGTATGCATGTTATCTTTCGACTAAGAAAGAGAGAAAGAGAAAATAACACGTGCCAGTTCTGTAGCTTTGGGGGTAAGTGAGCACAAGCTAGTCAGTGGGCACGCAGGGAGATGAAAAAAGGCCAGCTCCCCAAATCGGCCATCTGGCCCCGGCCCTGGCCAGCACCTGGCCAATCCTTCCATCTTAGCACCAACCCCACTAAACAACTCTAGTTTTCTATCCATCCCTCAACCGCACAGAGCATTCTGCCTGCACGGAGATGTTCCGGAAAAGTCTGCGGAGTGAGTGAGAAGGAGAAGGAGGTGCCCATGTGCAAACACTTAATGTGTGAGCTGGAAAACAAATGGCTGAAGGGAGTGGAAGCAATGCACTGTGGGGCTGGCTGGAATGTGTGGTCGTGGCTGTTGGCAGAGGTGAGGTAACATGGGGAGGGAGGGGAGACCTGGGCTCAGTCGAAGGGTCAGTGGGTTAATGTGGGTGTGGATGGGACTTGGGCAGCTCCTGCGCTCAAATGCTGAGGAGGTGGCGGCCTTAGTTTTGACGCCATTCCCACAGCTACTGGCCACGCGGAACGGGACTTAGAGACAAATGCATACAGGTCATTTAAACTGGGCAGCGTTGGCCCTGTGAGCCAGTCCCTATTTCCCTTTCCAGAAGACAGGAAATATCAGGGAACACACACGCTTCCTTGCTTGTTTTTTCTGGACACTGAGGAGAAGCCTTGGGAAAAGAAGATATTGCCGGAATGAGCGCTGACTTACCGAACGCAGTCAGCTTCACTATCTCCTTCAAACAGGAGTTTTTGTAGGACACAGCCTTGGACGGCTGCCAGAACCCCACAGGGACCCCCCTGCAAAGAAGGACACACATTAGTGTCAGGGAGGACCGACCCAAGGCTGTCTGCTCCTCCAGAACCAGCTTCCGGACGCAGGTTACAGGCACAGGGCCACCAAGCCACTGCCTCTCAGACACGGGCCTTTGATATGCCGAGTCCTACAGAGCACTGAGCCTGATCACAGAGAAGGGCTGACAAAGGCCCCAGTGCCCAGCACTGGAGGAAGGAGCGAGTCCGCATATCTCATGGGAGGAAAGCAGGCCTTCACAACCAGTCAGTTGTAAAACCACATACGTCACCATAGGTTCCCAGTCATTCAAGGAAATGCTTCCAAGTCCATGGGTTGAGGGGATCAGTGATTTACTCAGCCTTCAAGGCCCATCCTAAAGGCCTCCTCCACCCGGAAGCCCTCCCTGACACCTCAGCAGCCCCTTCGGCAGCTCCTGCTTATGGGAGCAATCTTCTGCCCAGCTGTGGCCTGCCTCGGCACCCATCAGGTGTGTCTTTGTCCCCCATTTCCCCACATTAGAGGAAGAAGGCTCCTTGAGGGGTTCACCCCTGTTCAACAAGTATAAGGATTAGCAGAGTAGCAGGCGTGGGTACCCTTGAACTGGGGGTGTAAAAAGATGTGCTGAGCTCGGCCACACCAGGGACAGAGGCTAACGGTCTTGGGGTTCTCCCACAGGCAGTGAGGGGCAAGGGGAGGCTCCTGGGGCTTGAGAAGTGGAGCTTCATTGGGCTGCTGGATTTAGAGCACCTTCTGGGCCATAAAGTGTATAACTCAGGAAGTGTGTAAACACCGTGTCCAAATCCTGCCCCAGCGCACCTACGTTTCCCCGTCTTAGAACACACCTCCTCCTCACGCACCTCTTCTCAAAGCCTTCCCTTTATTCATGCTGCCTCCTTCCTGCCTCAGGTGGCCTCTCTCCAGCCCGACCTGCAAAGCCACTTCCCAGGCCTCTGCCTGAGGACCCTCTGTGAGGCTCTCAACTGAACACAGGGCCTCCTTCCACCCCTCTCAGGGAGGATTCTGGACACTAAGGAGAAGCCTTGAAAGGGGAAGAGTCACGTTCCCCAGCTCTTCCTCTGCCAGCCCCCCGTGAAGCTCCAGGCCTGGGTGACAACGTGGCAAACACGGGGCTGGTCGGCACTGGCTGGCTCAGCGAACTGCGGGACACCCGGCCCTGCCTGTGACGGGACCGCAGCGACATCCCCGGGGAACCTAGAAGCAACCTGCCTTGTTCTGCACGATGCCGTATCTTAACGAGGCTTTGTCACTAAAGGCAAAACTCTGAAGTTTCCATTCCTCGTTGAAACAGCAAAAGCTGGAGCCGAACAGAAGAGCCTTTATGTCCTGTCAAAAGAAGGGAGAGTTCATTAGTTGTCTTAAAGGCAAACAGTAACATGCCGCTCGGTGTCTGGACTCCCTCGGGAGCTGCGCTCGCGTTCTAGCTGAGCAGCCCATTTTCCAGGAGGCTCATCGATTTTTCTTTTCATTTTGCAGACTCATTCTTCTCATATTTGAGAAAAGAGAAAGCATGACCCTGAGGGTCTTACCTCTGGAACATCCGTAAGCCAAAGCAGCCTGAGCTGACCCAGGCCCAAGGTTTTTCAGGCTCCTTAGGGGAAACTTGAAACCCAAAATTGTAGTTTTAGAAGGGACCTTGGAGGCTCTCGGCTGTGCACTACAATCACCTGTGAGTGCGTAACAATCCTGAGGCTCAGGCCACGAGCCAGACCGGCTAGATCAGAACCCCTGGGTGGCGGACTCCAGTGGCTGTAATTTTAAAAGCTCTCCAGGCGGGCGCCTGGGTGGCTCAGTGGGTTAAAGCCTCTGCCTTCGGCTCAGGTCATGATCTCAGGGTCCTGGGATCAAGGCCTGCATCGGGCTCTCTGCTCAGCAGGGAGCCTGCTTCCTCCTCTCTCTCTCTGCCTGCCTCTCTGCCTACTTGTAATCTCTCTCTCTGTTAAATAAATAAAAATCTTAAAAAATAAAAATAAAAAAATAAAAGCTCTCCAGGCGATTCCAATGTGCAGCTACGTTGGAGAACCGGTGCCATGAGGCAGGCTTAGCAACCTATGACCCACGGGCAAAATTTAGCCCCCCATGTGTTTTGTAAATAAAGTTTTATTGAAACACAGCAACACCCATTGGCTTATATTTTCTCTGTGTTGGCTTTCACTTTGCAATGGCAGAGCTGAGCGGCAACAGAGAGCCAAAGATAGACGATGTGGCCCTTTATAGAAAGTTTGCCAGCCCCGGCTCTAGTACCATCCCTTACTACATGTAAGAATCTCCATTATGCCATCACCCACAAGTGGTTCCCCGTGAACTCAACTTGAACCCCAAAAACCCAGTGAAGGGGTTCCCACCATCTCTCAAGGCATCACCTCCATTTCTTCACAGCTCTGTCATCTCTAAGGTTCTGGCTGATACTGATCTCACTGTTTATCTCCCATAAGCCCAAGCCCCCACCCTCCAGAGCCCCAGGAAGTGCCAACCACTCCCCCTGCCCGGCCTGGGAAGGCTGAGCCTCCCCCTGGATGCCCCCTTGTTATGCCAGCTACCTCCTCTCTTCCCACCATAACTTTATATCCAAGGTCTCAGAAAAGCCAGCACATGGGCTCTGTGGCCACCTCTCCACGTCACATCTTTCTTATAGATTCAGATCATTTCCTTTCAGAATCAGTTCTTTTTAATTTTTCATTAAGTACAAGAAAGTCTCAGTGACAGAACCATTTATCTACACGTCATCAAATGGGGGCTAGCAGCACACGGGACAGAAGGCTGGTGAAATCGTCCGTCAGGGCTTGGTTTCCCTTCCTGCACCAACAACAATCCATGTATTTGAACTGAGTTTTTCAAGAGCCTAGAAGCTACAGGGACAGGAATTTTTTGGCCAAAGCCCGTGACTGTTTCTTAATCATAAAACAACAGCCCCCAGCTAGGCACAGTGGGGTGAACCTGGAAGGTTCTGTGACCAGGTCACAGAGTGGCAAACTGGGAAGCCTAGGTGTCATGGAGGCCATGTGCCTTGGGTCCTCCTTTTCTCTGGATGGGCCTCAATTTTTCCAGCTGCTTTTAGAGATGCTGCTTCTGGGTGGTCTAAATTTAGGGGGTCTCAAAGGGCCCTTCCCAAAACAGGAGTGTTCACTGCAAAGAATCACAGCCCTGTGGGTACAGAGAGCCTGAGCACTTACTCCCAGGCTTGGGGCCATGTAAAAGTGTCTGACCCCACCCCTCCACCCCACTACCCTCCATGGTTTGAAAAGAAGGAAAAAGGGGAAGGGAAGAATGGGAAGGAATAAAACTTCTAGAAAAAATCTTTGACTTTTTTTTTTTATCTGTGTGCTGAGTAAATATTTATAGGTAGGAAGAAAAGGGGGTCAACAGTGTCCCGGGTGTTTTAGCTTTTCCTCCTGGATCCTGGCTCCAGAGCCAGTAGAAGACAGCAGGAGCAGCATTCCATCTCCCAAGAACTGCTGGCCAAGGGGAGGGGTGAGGCCATCTGGCAGCTGAGATGGTGAGGAATCCAGGGTATCCCTGCAGAGGAGGTTGACAAGGCCAGGAACCTGCTCCCTAAGTCCTATGACCTCAAGTCCCTTCAGGAGGCCACTGGTGTGAACCCGATGGTGCTAAGGAGTTAACAGCCACCTGTCCTCCCGTCACTGCAGTCCAGCCTGAGCCCAGCGTTGGGGACGAGTGCTAGAGAGCCAATCTAAGGAGGACGGTTTTCCCGCTGCCATCACAGCTCTGGAGGTGCGCCCGCTGCACATGTGTGGAAGAAGCTCTGGGCCCAAAGAAGAACAAGACCCTGCAATGTCTGAATGGGAGGAGGCTGTACCCTCACCTCTTCTTGGAGAGGCCCAGGGCCCTGACTCTCAGCTGAAGCTCTTCTCTATCACACCTGAATTTCCACTTTAACCATGACCGAGACGTAAGGTGGATGGGGCCAGAGGGACCGAAGCCATCTCGCCCATACCAATTCACACCAAGACAGGGTCAATTCCCACCACGCCGATTCACACCGACTCAAATCAAAATACATCAGTGCACACTTTTAAGGGGACGCCTACCTTGGCCACTGAAATATCGATTGGCTTTGACACTATCTGCAGCTTGAGCATCGATGGGACTGGAGACAGGATGATTTCTTCCTTTATCAATTCATCCTCCACGTCCTCTGAAAGAACACCAGGGCATGTGAGCTCCTTGTTATGACCCGTGGAGAACAGAATGAGAAATCATTTGAGGTGCCTGGGCGGCTCAGTCAGTTAAGTGTCTGACTCTCGGCTTCAGCTCAGGTCATGATTTTGAGGTCATGGGTTCAAGCCCCACATCAGGCCCCATATTCAGCAGGAGTCTGCTTGTCTCTTCCTTCCTCTCCCTCTGCCCCTCCCCCAGCTCTCTAAATAAGCAAATAAATAAATAAATAAATAAATAAATAAAATCTTAAAAAAGAAAAAAAAAGAAAGAAATCATTTAACACCAAGGACCTGGATGAGTGTGAATGAAAGGAGGGCTTCCCTATCTTCCACCTGCCTCTCCCCTTTGGGGCTCCCAGACCTTCAACAGAAGGAAAAAAGGTGGAGTGAGGGCCCTCACTCCTTGTAGCAGCCCGGTGCCGGTCTGAGGCCCAAGGATGCCGGTGGGCGTGATCTGACTACTGGTCCACTAGAAAGTTCTGCCCATGGATGTGCAGTGAAACAAGAGTCTAGGGCTGAAGCCATGGAGTCAGGCCCAGGAAAGTTTCACTCAGACACCTTTCTTATAAAAGGTGGGCATTCCACACAAACCTGTGCCCAAGGACAAACATGAAGTGGGCAGGATTAGGAAAAAAAATGCCACCACAATAATAACAGATTATCACCGTTGTGGCTTTCACTTACCAACCACTTGTGTTTTAGCACCTCATTCCAGTAACAGCCCCATGACGAGGCAGACATCATCGCCCCCATTTACAGATGAGAAACTGAGATAAGAGAAGTAAAAGGACCGGCCTGACATCACGCAGAGGGAAAAGTGGCAGAGACAGGATAAAAGCCAGGCCCACGCCTAATCGTTCTGCCATCCTACCAGCCAGACCTCCCTGGACCTCCAGCCAGAAGGGACACTGAGTCACATGCCACATACAGTCCTCCTACAGCTGGAGCAACGGAGGCCCGGAGAGGACCCCAGCCTGTGCCTCCCCAGCCGGCTGAGCCTCCCTCCCGCACTGTACTCACAGCCACAGCATTTACCAGAACACTCAGAGGAAGGACCCAAGTGAAAACAATCCAAGGTAATTATGCTGGCAGAGCTGAGCAGACCAGTCTCCAGAGAGCCTGTTGAACCTGTTTTTTCCTCATTTTCCCAAGATTAAACGATTATTTAAAAAGTACAGTATGCTGCATAGAAATCAACATTACCTCCCATAATTCTGTATGTCTGGGACTCTAGAAATGTCATTGTCCCTGCCCCACATCTTCCGGAGATACTATCCAAAAGCCGACAAAGCCAGGACACGCTCCTTATATCCTAGTCTACAGTCTCCTTTTTTCCCCTGGGGGAGGACCAGGCACAGAGCAAGGCCAACTGCCAGAGTCCCAGTCCACTGAAAAGAAGACCCTTCCACCTTTGGGCTGAAAAGAATTTTAAAGTAAGTCTGGAATTGAAATGAGAACCTGAATTGAAATGAGAACTCTTCTTAGGGCCTCTGAAAGAGTCACCCTGTGCCCACAACCTTATAAAAGTTACCCTGAAATAACAACCTGACAGAAGTTCCCTTGGCAATGTGCACGGGTCTTAAAAACATGGTGCTGGGCAGAGAAAGCAAGAATGCAAATAAGATACGCAAGGCAATACGCCTGACAACCATGACAAATACATACACAGCCACGACACATTTTGCAAGAGCACATACAAGCAAACAGATACCGACTAAATACTCCATCATGGTGGCTTGAGGAGAGGAAGGTCACGGGACTGTGCAGGTGGGGCTACAAGGAAATGAAGGAGAGGCAAGAGGAGGGAGGGGGAGCACAGAGAGAAGGAGGGGGAGCGAGAAGGGAGGTAAAGAGAGGGAGGCCGGATAGGCAGGCTCTGCAAAGATCAATACCGAGAGTGTTCCCTGGAGGAATAGAGATGTGTGATTAATTCAACCCCAGGGCAGCTGAGGCCCAGAACAGAAGGGAAGAGTAGTAACCTGAGTGACTCTACCAGGCCCTGAGGGCTCCCTGCAATGCCTCAGTCCAGACTGTTTCCTGGAGGCACCGAAGGGGCAGTATTTAAGCCTATTTGGAGGCTTCTGTTTAGTCTGAGTTTGTCCGGGAGGGAACCGGGGCCGAAAGGTGCTCTGCTCAGGGCTCCCTGAAGTAAATCTGAGAATGAAAGCTGGGGGCCCAGGGAAAGCAGCCCGGGTGGAGCCCCCCAAGAGGAAACAGCCATCCTTGACTTCTGCCAGGAGGAAGTTGGCCCCAGTGCAGGGATTTGGTTCAGGACCACATAGCAGGCCTTGGGCCCAGATGTGGTGGGACCGCCATGCGAAGGAAAAACAAAGCACTCCCGAATGACACGTTGGCCAAGCAGACAAAACCATCTGCAAATGCCGGTGGTTTGAGGATGCTATTTTTAAGGCCCTGGTATAAGTGTCTGGTTGAAAAGAAGCAAGGGAGTTTGTTTCCCATACCATTTTATTTACCCTTTGAAGGAAAACATACGGTAACACAGAATAGAGGTCCATACACGTCTTCCCCCTGACTGCAGATACCTTCCCCGGAAGTGCCCCACACACCCCAGACTCAGGAATCTCAGCAGAGCACCCCTCCAGACCTCAGTTCTGATAACATACTCCATCTCCCCAGCCCTCCTCCAGGGACCCAGGCTGAGACCTCCGCCCAATGTCACGCACCAGGGGAATCCAGCCTCCAGATCATTCTGCCTCTGGGATGTCTCACACCTCGCCCCCACCCTCAATCCCTCACTGTTCCAGGAAGATGTCATTCATTTTCTGTCTGTTCACCAAGCCCTTCACTGGGCACCCATGATGGGCCCGGGGTTGTGTGGGACAGTGGGAGAGTGGGGGTCCAGAGATGAGTAAAGCACCACCCCTGCCTTCAGAGAGCTCACTGCCTATAGGGAGAGACAGAGCCCCAAACAAATAATATAACATGAGTACTAAAACAGGGATAGTGCAAGGGTTTTAAGAGCAGAGGACAAGAGGCAAATCGTTCTGCCTTACAGGGTCAGAGAAGCTTTCCATTAGAGCTAACTGTTAGAGCAGGGTCTTGAAATACCCAGAAGATTTCACCAGACAGAATAGGAAACCAATCACATCTTTTCTAGATTATTCCAAGAGCCCCCTCACTGGTCTTCCAACATCCAGACCCTTACCTCTACAATCGGCCCTCCACACATAACCAGAGGGAGCTCTAACCCACAGCACTGCACACATGACTCGCTAGCACAGAATCTTCAAGGACTCTTTACTGGCTAATGATTTACAGTCAAGCTCGTTAGCACAGCAGTCAAGGTCATCCTGGCCCTGCCACACCTTCGTTCCCGGTCTCAGTTTCCCCTGACCCCACACCTTCCCCTACCAGCCAGTCGCCTCAAGACAATTACTCTTTCTCATACTCCATGCCTTGCTCAAGAGGCTTATTGCACATCTCTACCTGGCAAGACCTCCTCAACCTTCAGAGCCTAGTCTAAATACCTCCTCACTATGGAAACTTCTGGAACCCACCACAGAACTTGGCTTATACGTCTCTTGAAGCAGTGGTGCACTGAGAACCATCCTCTAAATTGATGTGTTGTATCAGAGGACACCTCTCTTCCTCTGTCCCACCCAGCCCAGCCCTCCAAGAAAGCAAGGCCTCTTTTAAGTCACCTTCATGTACTCTCAACAGCCTCATCTATGCCCTGGCAAGTAATTGCTAACAAAAGTTTGCTGAGCTGAACCTAAGGAAAATGAGTCAGGGTAGGGAGGAAAATGCTGGTGCTCCAACCAAATTTTATTCCCAGTCTCTGCCTCACCCCAAAGCTTCTCCTTCCCTTTCTCTTGATGACTGGGCTCCATATCTCCTCGTACCTTTTATGTCCTTCCCCTTTCCTAAATCATTAGCTGAGCCACTAGCCAAGAGTGGCTGCCTCCCTCTGGAAAACACACACTTCAAACAACGGGGTTCTGAGAGAACTGCTAAAAGCCTTCCTTCTCATAGAAGCCCGCTGGGTTCTGAAGGCCAGGAAGTGCTTCGTTTTCTGCCCAGACAGGAGTGGCTCTCACTGGAAAATCTCGAAGTGCGGTGCTTCACAGAAAGGCTTCCGAGGCTGGCTCCGGACTTGTGCGTCCCGTGTGCGGGACTCTGCCCCTTCCTGCGCCGGCCCCCGAGGAGGATTCCGGCTCTAAGGAACTGTTCCTTCTGAAGTGAGCTCAGCAGACCCGACCAACCCCCGCCTCCTCATTCAGAGAGAGGCCCCTGCCTTTCAGCTCCATCAAAGCAAACCGTCCACGTGAGGCACTTCTAAAGACTGCGTGGCTTTTTTCCCTTCAGTTTAAAAGGGGTGCTTGAAAGGAGAGGAAAAGTGTGTGAGCGGCCCGGCAGGTAAACCGCTGGCTTCCGGAAGAAGAGCAAATGTCAATGGCACTCAGGCCTCATCCTTTCAAGTCTGGCCGCTGGGTGGCCGTCATCCTTCTACGACTGCTTTGCCAAGCCCCGCAAACACAGCCGTCCTCAGGGCCGGGAGAATCACAGAGAGGGGAGACAAAAGATGGCTTCCAAACTAAAGAGTGGACGGACTTGTTCTCTGTCTTGATCCGGGAGAGCAGGGACATGGATGTACACTCGTGTGAAACTGCATGGAGCTAAACACTTACGATGGGTGCACTTACACTCTTCATGCTAGTTTATGCCTCCATCATACGCTGATTGGGTTTTTTAAAGGACGGTCTCCCCCAGGCAGAGCTGTCTTCTGGAGACCTTTGTAGATTCTGAACAGCCCTGAAAGAGCCTTCAAATGCACAAGAGGCTCTTCTACACCCCCCATGCCCCCCACCAGTATGGGTCCAGAAATGCCCAGACTTCTTGTAAGGATTTCTCCAAGACAGAAAGACGGAAGGTGGAAGAAGACAGCAACCACAAAGACAGAAGCCTGCTCTACTCCCTGGGCCAGCCTCTCCTTCCTGAGGTCAGGTGGGAGGAAAGGAGCCCCCAGCCACCCACCACCTCCCAGACGGAGCAAACAGAGATTCGTGGACCCTGCCGGGCAGAGCAGAGAGGCAGCAGAGGCACCTACCAAGTTGCAGGACACCCAGCTCGCCATCAGCCTTGTTGGACACTGGCAAGTGATTTTTCCTAGAAGAAAAGAAAATGTCAATGTACCAGAGGAAAATGACGCCAAGATACAAGCAGCAGAGAAGGACGTGAGGAACACTGGAAGGGGGTTCAGGGGGTGGTTCTCTCCAGCCCACCCTGCCCCTCAGACCTGCCTCGCATAGTCACTCTCCCTCCCTGAGCCACGGGTGCCTTCACTGGATGGGACCAAATGGCCTCCCAGGTGCCTTGCAATTCTGTGTTCTCATGGACACACACAGGCGCACACCAGCCAATAGAGTGGATAAACCCTGTAGTTTGACATTTGCCAAGAACCAAATGCAAGCGTATCTTGCAAATGTCACCGTGATACTGCTGGAAAACACACACGTGTGCGCGTGCATGCGCGCACACACACACGTGCATGGAAATCAAGTGCTTGTCATCACTGCACAGATTTTTTATTCAGCCATCTCTATTTTCTTTTTAATTTGTTTCTTTTCTCCCAGCTTTCTTGTAAAGTCATCAGCAGCCATTTCTTTTCCTTTTTTTTTTTTTATTCTTATTTGCCCCAGGGGTACAGGTCTGTGAATCATCAGGCTTACACCTTTCACAGCATTCCCCATAGCACAAACCCTCCCCAATGTCCATAACCCATCCACCCTATCCCTACCCTCCCACCCCCCAGTAACCCTCAGTTTGTTTTGTGGGATTAGGAGTCTTTTTTGGTTTGTCTCCTTCCCCATCCCATCTTGTTTCATTATTTTTCCCTCCCTACCCCCCACAACCTCCCACTCTGGCCCTCAAGTTCCCCATATCAGAGAGATCATATGATAATTGTCTTTCTCTGATTGACTTATTTCACTCAGCATAATACCCTCTAGTTCCATCCACGCTGTTGCAAACGGCAAGATTTTGTTTCTTTTGATAGCTGCATAGTATTCCATTGTATATATATATACCACATCTTCTTTATCCATTCATCTGTTGATGGACATCTAGGTTCTTTCCATAGTTTGGCTATTGTGGACATTGCTGCTGTAAACATTCAGGTGCATGTGCCCCTGAGGATCACTACCTTTGTACCTTTAGGGTAAATACCCAGTAGTGCGATTGCTGGGTCATAGGGTAGCTCTATTTTCAACTTTTTGAGGAACCTCCATACTGTTTTCCAGAGTGGCTGCACCAGCTTGCATTCCCACCAACAGTGTAGGAGGGTTCCCCTTTCTCTGCATCCTCGCCAACATCTGTCGTTTCCTGACTTGTTGATTTTAGCCATTCTGACTGGTGTGAGGTGGTATCTCACTGTGGTTTTGATTTGTATTTCCCTGATGCCGAGTGATGTTGAGCACTTTCTCATGCGTCTGTTGACCATTTGGATGTCTTCTTTGGAGAAATGTCTGTTCATGTCTTCTACCCATTTCTTGACTGGGTTATTTGTCTTATGGGTGTTGAGTTTGAGAAGCTCTTTATAGATCTTGGATACAAGCCCTTTATCTAACATGTCATTTGCAAATATCTTCTCCCATTCTGTCAGTTGTCTTTTGGTTTTGTTGACTGTTTCCTTTCATCAGCAGCCATTTCTAAGAAACCTCTAAAATGCACCAAAAACCTGCCCTGTGCGTCTGATTTATAAGTTCGGGTATGTACATGTGGAGCTTTCTCAACACGGCCTACCTGTATTTCAGCTCTCTTTAGATTTTTTCCCCTCCAGCATGCATCAATCTGGACTAAAGCAAAACTCTTTTTTTTTAAAGGATGCATTAAGAATAACAAGATTACATCACTCTCTGAAAACCCATTTGCTATGTTAAAAAAATGACAGCCCTTTTGAACGTAGCATTGAAATATATTTTCCTCTAACATCCTTGCAGGGTAAGATATAATTGAAGTAACAATCGTAATCTTGCCATGCTACATTCTATTGAATTGGCTTCCTCCTGAAGATGTATGAAGGGGTGTGAGTGGAGGACCACGGAGGACGCACAGTACCAAATCTGGGAGCACATACTGCTTCGGGTTCTGAGTTTCTTGCTCTGGCCCCAAGTCCTGGAACACAGAGCTCCTTCTCCTACCCTCCCAGGCAGCCCTAATCCTCCCCCACTGGGGTCAAGCCCATGTTCCTCAACTCAAAACCGCAAAATTCCTATGTCTCTATGCTACCAGGATTCGGCAAGCATTCTCTTGGGAACTGGTAAAAGGACAAGCTGGAAAGGGGATCTAAGGCCTGGAGGGGCAGTAGAAGGAGGTGACGGAGGCGGTGCAGATGCTGGGTCAAAGCCATGGCAATGAGAAGCTGTACCTTCACCAGAAGTTTTTGTCCACACACCCCTCCCACCGCTACTGGCTCTCCCTCTAAAGGCTGAGGACCCAAGTCCCACCTCTATCTGTCCCTTCTGTCACTATTTCATCTGGGGACTAAGGCCAGATGCCTCCCCCTTTCTGAAAAGTGAGGATTAAGGCACAGTGCTAAAGGGCCTCTAACATCTGCCTTGAAACATCCAAGCAGGAACAGCGGGAGCAAAGACATCTCTGAGACATTCCAAAGGAAAGAGCATCTCTCTTGTACCCGTCTCTGCTCTCTGCCTCTTGGTCTCACACCCAGATCACTGGAATAGCCCCCTTGCAGTGTGATGCCCCGTCCCATGCCAGCCCCCCCACATCTTCACAGAGGTGTCAAAGGCATCTTTCTAAAAAACAAAACTGACTATGCCACAGCCTGGCTGAAATTCCTCAAGGGTCCACCATCATCGTCACCACCAACAATAATATTTATAAAAACGACAGCAATAATAACAGCAAATACTCTGGCTCCTTTGGCTGTTCCAGGCACTGTGCTGAGTGCCTTGTGAGCAACGAAAGCCATCTGCTTCTCAGGACAGCATTATGAAGGACCAGTTTCTCTGAGCCTCACAGAGATCCAGGAATTCTCCCAGGACACAGCAAGTAAGTGGCAGCACAGGAATCTGAACCCGGGCAATGACCCCAAAGACAAAGGCGGCAACCACGACTTATACTGTTTCCTTGAAAAATAAAATCCAGGATGGGGCACCTGGCTGGCTTAGTCGGTGGGGCACGTGACCCTTGATCTCAGGGTTGTGAGTTTGAGCCCCATGTTGGGTGCAGAGATCACTTAAAAATAAAAAATAAATAAATAAAATAAAATAAAATCCAGGCCCATTGGGGTGCCCTAGGGGCTGCCTCTGAGCTGGCCACCCACCACCCCAGCCCCCACTCCCTCTGCACCCTCACACTCCACACACATTCCCTGCATGCTGAGCTCCCCGGCCTCTGCCGCTATAGCTTTTCATGAGCCCTTCAAGGGGGCTAGAATATCCTTTAGCAAACTCACACTCATCCTCACGGCCCTAGTGGTATGCCACTTCCTCCTCAACTCCAAACACGCATGCATTCATTTCCTCCCGCACTCATCCAGCAAACATGCGGCAGTAATCTGGTAGGCCCACCTCCTTGCCCAAGGGAGACCCAGCTGTGCAAAATGAACAGACATAAATTCAACTGGACATGGCTGAATAATGACCCCCGAAGATATCCAGTGAATGGTACCTTATATGGTAGAAAGGACTCCGTAGATGGGACTAAGTTAAGGATCTTAGGATGAAAGAGGGGATCCTGGATTACCAAGTGGAAGCAGTGTAATTACAAGTGTTCTTGTGAGAGGGAAGCCCAGGGAGATTGGACATGGAAGAGGAGAGGTGGGTGACACCAGGAGCAGAGGTTGGAGGGATGCACTCTGGAGGTGGAGGAAGGACCACGAGTCAAGGAGGGGGTTGGCCATGAGAAGCTCCAAAAAAATCAAAGAAACAGGTTCTCCCCTGGGGCCCCGGGGAAGAACAAACCCCACCAACACCTTGACTTCAGCCCAGTGGAACTGACTTCAGACCCGATCCTCCAGCACAGTGAGATAATACATTCGTGTTCCTTTGAGCCCTAAGTTTGTGGAAATTCGAGACATCAGCTGCTGGATACGAATACAAACGGTGACAGAAATCACAAAGAGGGATAAAGGATCATGGGATTCCCTTGGCCATCTCTGTACCCTGCGTGCCCAGAAGCCAGGCAGCGCTCCATAGACAGATGCTGTACCAGAGTGACCCTCACAGAAGCTAGGTGACTCCCACAAGGTCACACAACAGAGAAGGACCGGAGCCAGAACTCAAACCCAGGCTGCTGGTTTCAAATGCTCTATTACATTCCTTCTTCTATTTTATGCTTCCTTCCCCTGCCCAGAAACCTCCATGGCTTCCTGTGGACCACAGGACAAAATCCAAACCTCCCAAATGGTCCCCTTGGCTCCCGAGGGCAAAGCCCCAGAGCACGTGGGTGGCCGAGAGCCATAGCGAGAGGGTGGAGATGATGTTCCCGCCGCATAGGGTACAGCTGGGCCTCTCCCCGGTCATGGGACTTCCACCCAGAGCACCATCCATCAGCTGCAGAAGCCCAGCTCAGATGCTTTGTGCCCGTTTCCCATAGACCTCATCACCAGAGGAGACTTCAATTATGCTCACACTTAGGGAATGTGCTCATTGTTCCTTTCATGTGTCCCTCTGTGGCATGAGCATTACAAAGTTTAAAAGGTCAGTTTAAAAGCATGTTCTTGCCTTTGAGTGAAAACTTTTATGGAAAACAATGACAACAAGATAAATTAAGGATTCAAAACACTTTTGATGGTGCAGATAACCCCGAGACATGTGTCATAGTGGACATCCAGTAAATCCAGGGGAGCCGGGCTGTAGACACCCAGCTTGCCTGCCGTGTCTGAGTCACCGCTTTCCACCCAGACTCCCTTTCGTGGCCCCAGGGGAGAAGCCAGGGCCAGGGCACTGTGGGTGTCTGGGGCTCCATGGGGTCAGGACTCAATCCCAGGTAACTGAATGTCGGCCGGGTGCGAAGAGCTACTCAGAGACCTAAGTTCTTGTCCCTCTTCCCCCAACCCCTGCGTGCCCTTGGGCAAGCCATCCCCCCTCCGTGGGCATCAGGCGCCTCATCTGTACCTCGGGGGAAGCCTGGGCACACTCATCACTGTAGGCCGTGACCAGGCGCAGGCGCTCTGCGAGGCCTGACGAGACACTAGTCTTGAAGACGCCCTCCAGCTTATAGAGCCCCACACTCCAAATGGTTCTCTAGCTCTTCCCATGAAGAGACAAGGAGATGCTCCTTCCTCGATGTTTGGCACTGGATACTTGGCTAAATTAGTTACGGAGTATAAAAGAAAGGTGCCCCACGGGAGTGAACATATTGACCACTTACTGTATGTTCTATTTGATGGCAAGTCAGAACTCAGTGTGAATGGAGTCCAAACTGACTCCACTTGTGCGGCACAAGAATCCAGACTATGACACAAAATATTCCCCAGACAGGGATAGCCCAGCACACCTAACTAAAGCAATGTAAAATTTTCTGGAGGGGCACTTCTACAAAGCAGGTCACACAAGATTCCCCAGGAGAGAGAGAGAGACATTTTTTTAAGTGCCACTGAAAATATGCTCAAAACAAAGAACTCGTAAGTATATGAGAAAATCATGCACCATAAGTGAAAGCCAGGTGACACAGCAAAAAGGACTCCCAGGAGCTTGAGATAATAGAACAACAATCTAAAAGAGGCTGTAATTAGAGTAGGGAAATTTTTTTAATAGGAATGGACATCATTAGAAAAGAACAGATATTATAAAACAAAAGAATGGGCAGTTTTGAAAAGCACATAGAGTCATAGAAATAAAAAAAAAAACTCATGGACATAGAAGGATGGTGATTCTAACATATGAAATAGATGTTAGACCCCATGAGCCTGCTGCTGGGGGGCGGTGGACAGGAGCAGGTCGTGGAAAGCTCTTCTCCGTAGAACACCATCGACGCGTAAATGTAAAAGGAATTAGAAAATGATAAAAATTAGACAATCTCCATTTTATAAATTCCCAATACAGGAGAAGATTATCAACAGATATTAAAACCAGTGGCTGACATGTTCTTGAAGAACAGAATATTCATCTAGTCTGAAAGTTACTGATTCCTCATTAATGATAAAAGGGAAAGTTCCCTTTATAATGATGGACAGACAGCACCTCGGTGGCTCAGCCAGTTAAGCATCTGCCTTCGGCTCAGGTCATGATCCCAGGGTCCTGGGATTGAGCCCCGCATCAGGCTCCCTGCTCGGCTGGGAGTCTGCTTTTCCCTCTACCACTCACCGCCTGCTTGTGCTTTCTCTCTCACGCACTCTCTTTCAAATAAATAAATAAATATTTTTCAAAAAATACAGTGATGGAGAGATTGGCAGAAATCACCTTAATGGAGTGATCCAACTTAGCATTAGCAAAAATCAAACAAACTGATAACCTGTGCGCCTGACGTGATGTAATGGGAAATGTACAACATCACATATGCACTGCCTTTGTCCAAAACGTGTTTAACATAAATCTAAGAGCGAAACAGACATATCTAGAATGTGGTCCCTCTCTAAGACAACAAGACTACACTCATGAAAAACTAAAAATGGAAAAGAAATTGAGATTGAAAGAGACTAGAGAGACATGGCAACCAAATGCAGGTAGAAACTTGAATGGATCCTGGATTAAAAAAAAGTAATGCCTGCGGCACTGGGGTGGCTCAGTTGGTTAAGCATTCAACTCTTGATTTCTGCTCAGGTCATGATCTCAGAGTGGTGGGATCAAGCCCCTCATGAGGCTCAGCACTAATCATGGAGTCTGCTTAAGATTCTCTTTCTCCCTCTCTGTCTGCCTCTCTCCCCACCCTCTCACTTGCTCTCCCTCTCTCTTAAGGAAAAAAAGTTGGTTAAGCGTCTGCCTTCGGCTCAGGTCATGAGCCCTGCATTGGGCTCCCTGTTCAGCGGGGAGTCTGCTGGTCCCTCTCCCTCTGCCCCTCCCCCTGATGCTCCGTCTCTCTCTCTCTCTCTCTCTCTCTCTCTCAAATAAATAAATAAAATCTTTTAAAAATATGTGTGTTACAAATATATATATACTATATGTGGGGAGGGGAGAAGAGAAGAAAGAATGAAAAAACAAGCGTACAAAGTCCTAGAATTGCTGAGTATAGGTAAAGATGGCATGGGTGTTCGATTTTCTGTTCTTCTGACTTTTCTATAGGTTAGATCTTCTTTAACATTGGGGGAAACTTGGGGTAAGCTTTAATAGGAGATGGGATACAATGAAGAGCTAATAAATTACTAGGAGCTATCAGATGATGTGACCTAGAATGTAACTCAACCCCAAGAGAGAAAATATGTGAAAGAGGAAAGAAGAGATTTTGAGGGGAAATCCTTAATTCCAATGCCTATCGAAAAGGAGTTCCAGAAGGAAAAATAAAGAGGGTGTGAGAAAGGAGATTACAGAAAAGATAATGGCTAACAACTCAGCAGACATGAATCCTCACAGACACCTAAGAAGCCTCAAATGGCACACGGGGAAATCAATGCACAACTAGACATGTCATCTTGAAACAACATATTAATGACAGAACATTAATGACGAGAAAAATCTTAGCAGAAAGGCAGATTATCTATAAACGAAAATTACTTTAACAAAAGACATCTTTAATATTCAAACTATTAAAGATAAGGTCAAAATGAAGACATTTTCTGACAAAGACTGAAAAAGTTTACCATCACAGACCTTCACTGAAGGAACCACTCACGGACTTAATTTAGCAAGAAGGAAGGTGAACCCAGGAGAAAAGACCAGGACCGAGGCAATGACGAGAAAAGAAATCTGTAAACATGTAGATAAACCTAAATGAGAGCTGATGATAGAAAAAATAACAATAGCAACTAATTAGGGGGTAGTTAAAAACACAGGGATAATACTAGATGATGATTATACACAGGAAATGTGGGAACGGGAAATGAGCAGCTGAAGCTTTCTAAAATCCTTGTATTTTTTGAGGGGGTAGAGAGACTGATTAAACTGAAATTTTAAGTCAATTATGATAAAAAAAAATTTTAAGGGCAGCTGCTAAAATAGTAAAAGCATCATCTATAACGTCCAAATCCGAAAGCCCAAGAAGAAAAAATAAACACCCACTTGATTCACAAGGAAGTGCCACAGTGGAAAACAGTTTGGTGGTTCCTCAAAAAAGTTGACTATAGAATCACCACATGACCCTGCAATTCCACTCGGTATGTACCCCAAATAAGTGAACACAGGGACACAAGTCCACAGCACCACTGTTCCTGAGAGATGGAAGGTGAAAACAATTCATCCACCAGCGGATGAGAAGATACACAAAATGCGGTTATGTTCGTGCAATGGAATATTATTCCACCATAAAAAGGAATGAAGTACTGACATGTGCTACGACGCAATGAACCACAAAACCAATGGGGTTTTGGGAGGAATGGGGAGAAACTGAGGGGATGGGAGGAATGGGGAGAAACTGCTTGGTGGGAAGAGATTTTACTCTGAAGAGAAGGAAATACTTTGGAAGTAGACAGTGATGGTTATGCAACTCTGTGAATGTGCTAAATGCCACTGAATCACTCACTTGAAAATAAGGTTAATTAAAAAAAAAGAAAGGAAAAGAGGAGGAAAGAAGAAATAAGAAAAAACATGTGGCAAAATCAAAGTACAGAATATAGACAAATTCAAGTGCATCAGTAATTATAATAAAAGCAAACAAATTTAACTTGCCAGTTAAAAGACAGAGAAACCCAGATTGATTTTTTTTTTTAATTCACAATATGCAGTTTCACAAGGCATGTGACACAAAAGGTGAACCATACCACATGGGAGAAAAGAGATCTCCTGTGGGCTAACCACTTAAAAGCCAATGTAGTTAACACTGTATCATCAGAATAAAAACAGACTTTGGAATAAAAAGCATTATCAGTGATAAACCTACTTGTCACAGAAGAACAAAAGGAACAATGCAACAGGAGAATTCGGCCATGTCAAACCTCCATAAAATGGGGTTCATAAGAGTCCCACCTCAAAAGCCCGTGGTGAGGATTACACAGGCCAGTGCATCAAGTGCCGAGAAGAGCGCCCAACACAGAATCCGCTCCACATTCGCTGATGTGAGGATGATGGTGGTTATGAGATTTGGTGGCACCTTGATTCCAAACAGCTGAACTTATCAATACAAGTCCAAAAACACGAAATAAAATACCAAACAACTGCACCAGCCATGAGTTTGAAGACAATCAAAGACGATCTTGTCTTGAAGACAAGAATATTTTAACATTAAAGACTCTAATAATGGAATTCACACCAACCGAGGAGGAAAATAATCTCAATAGATACAGCAAAATCATTTGATAAAAAAATACTCATGTGCACTTTAAAAATACAAACTTTAGTAAGATCAGGGGACAAGAAGGGTTTTGCTTTACTTGATATATACATATTTCAACCCAACAGAATATGCCAGCACTGAAGGGAGCATTCTGGTTGAAGGCAGGAGCCCCAGGAGGCTGTCCTAGACCACAAGACTCGGACTCTTCTGGAAACACGCTAAAGGCAGTGCTACAAGACAAGTGAAACTGACGAGCCGGGGCCAGGTTTCCCGGTGCAGGTTCAGCACTCTTGCTACTTCCTGGCCTTTACCAGAACCTCCTTTTGGAATGAACAACAGGGCTGGATGGTAACAAAGCAGAGAGTTGCTCCATCGTCAGGGGACACACAGGAATTGGACAGACAAGCCACAGGGCGAGCTCGCGCCGGAGAAGACTGCCATCGCTTTGAGTTTTAACTGCCCTGAGGCTCAGCTTCTCTTTCGCCAGAATCGTCTTTGGGGGGCTACAAGGGCCAGAACATGGAGTGATTCCGGGCTTCAGCTTTTGGGACCCACCCCATCACCCCCTACAGGCACATCTTGGACACGTGGGGGGTGGGGAGTGCGTAGCAAGTCGTTAGGGGGCGCCCTCAGAGGAGCAACTGTGTCCCGGTCTTTTCCTCACAGTGACGTCCCGCAGCCCCGTGCTTAAAGCCTCTCCTTCAGGACTGAACTTCAGGAGGAGTAAGCCTTAATGAGGCAGATCCCTGAGGGCAAGCTGATTTAAAAAGAACTTTTCTTGGGCGCCTGGGTGGCTCAGTGGGTTAAAGCCCCTGCCTTCGGCTCAGGTCATGATCCCAGGGTCCTGGGATCGAGGCCCATATCGGGCTCTCTGCTCAGCAGGGAGCCTGCTTCCTCCTCTCTCCTCTCTCTCTGCCTGCCTCTCTGCCTACTTGTAATCTCTCTCTCTGTGTCAAATGAATAAATAAAATCTTTAAAAAAAAAAAAGAACTTTTCTAAAAAGTCTTAGTTCTCCACAGAAGAAAAGATTCTTTTCATTTTCCTGCTGTTTCTCTTCAGCTTTCTACAGTGCCTCAGCAAGCTCCCCCAGATAAAGGTACAGAATCAGAATTGTGGCGACTTAGGCTGGGAAGAAGCTTGGGAGTCACCTGGTTTGACAGATGAGGACACTGAGCTCTGGGGAGAGGAAGGGGCCTCGTCCGGTGTCCTCACTGCCCAGATGCTCGGCCCTGTGGGATCCATGCCCCAACCCGGGGAAGCACTCTATCTCCCTGGGCAGCCCGATGGACAGGCATTTTTTAAATGAAGCCCTAAAGAACACGAGGCCTCTCTAAAGGTCGAGCTGCTGGGAAGTCATCTCATGCACTATCACAATGTTTAACCCATCTCGGTTTCATGCCCGGCTGCTGCCAGTGCTCAAACTGTTGACCTTCAACATATAATAGCAATCCTCTTTTTTTTTTTTCCTCTCTCTTTTCTTTTTTCTTAAGGATGTGGAAAACTTGACTAGAATTGCCTGGTCTGACATTTCCTGTGAAAAAGCATTCTGCTTGGAATACTGTGAAAGCAATCTGCCTTAACAATTCAATCCAAATAAATTATCTTCCTGAAACTAGTGAAAACACCTAATTGGGAATTGGGCTGCACACCCAAGTCTCTCTCATCCGGGTCCATGATGACGAAGGTTGGACAAAGATAGGGATCGCCCGGTGAGGACAGATTTGGGGGAAGGGGAGGGGGCACTGATGGCCCCGCATCCTCCTGGAAAAGCCATCGGCTCAGCCCGTCGAGCTGGAGAGAACACACGTACTCCGGCCTCCCGGACCATTGTTCTTTGGGGATGATGATTCCTCAGCTTAACTATCTTTCCGTATGCGCCCTTCCCCACAGGCTTTGGCACGCACCCTTGATGAGAAGTGTGCAGAGCCAGAGCAAGATCTGAAACCGAGTCCAACATTTCTCTTTCCTTGAGTCAGGCCGTATTCTGGCACATTCCAGGAACAGAGAAGAAATTTACCCAGTTACCAAGACATCAGACTGGGAGGGTTCCTTCAAGGGCACACAATTCACAAAACAAAACTGTACTAGGTGTGACCTTCCCTCACATTATTCTCCCCTTCTCTCGGTTGGCACAAGGTCTTAGCATACAACTGGTATTGAATGGATGCCCCCCTCTGAAAGCTGAGAAGTTCGGAGTTCACCTAGACGTGACTCGTCCATCTGTAAGGGCTGGAAAGCCCCATCCAGACCATCTAGTCTAATCCCACAGCCCTGTCGGGGGTGGGGCGGGGTGGGGGTGGAGCTTTTGCCAAGACCCCCTGGGTAATGGGCAAAGCCAAAAATAGAATGTTAGGCTCCAGACTCTCATCTCAGTTCACTTCCATCTACTGGATGCTGGAAGCACGGATTGCACTTCCTTATGACCCGAAAACATTAGGACAGGTTGGCTGCACTTCTCTTAAAACCGCTAACAGGTTCTGGGGCTCTCTCAGTTCCTATCTCCCTGCCCTTTCCACAGGCTACACTTTCCCGGGCGTGGCTGAGCTCAGCTCCACCAGGAGACTGGTGCAGAGAGGGAGGTGTTGCTCAATAGGCAGTGAAAAGGTGCGAAGAGCTGATGTTTCTCCAGGGAAAGAAATATATCCTCTTGAAGGAAAGTGGTGTCTAGAGTGGATCTCGGGAGTGTGGCCAAATCCACTGAACCATTCATTCACCTGAGTTATGCAGCTCACCAAGCCGAATGTTGCTAGCCCATGATCCCCCTTGGTCTTGCCTCCTCCCCTCTGCCCACCAGCACGTGGCTGCACAGCTCAGCCAAAGCCAAGCACCGTGAGACACTGGATGAGCCCAATGACTAGGGCCAGAGCTAGAGACGAGACACAGTGCCTGGTCTGTGCCACAGGGGCCTCCCGGTTTGAGCCCCCAGAAAGAGGGATCACAAGCCCGCCTCCCAGTAGGGCTCCTAGCATCGGAGTGAGGACCCAATGGCATGGCTCTACTGCAGACAAAGATTAGACCCAGCCCTGCCCTCCCCAAGGCTGGGATGAGAACCCAGGATGGAAAGGATTGCCTCGGCAACCTTGGCCCTGTGCCAGGGAATCTAAAGTCACACTTGGAGTTCTAAAAGGGAAGGTTCTGACATGCCGCCTGAAAGACATTACGTAAGAGTTGCCACCGGTTTCCACGGTGGACTGGAAAGCTGTGTGCAGATGTTTACTTAGCTGCTAGGGGAAGTTGCTTTGGGGCATTATCCCTGCCCTGTTACTGTCCTAATAAAAGCCAACACATCCAGGGAAGGAGCTGTCCCTACGAGAGAGGTCAACTTTCTCGGAGTCCCATTAAGCAGTGAAATCCACTTGGGTTCTGTTTGGTCAAATACACCAAAGGGTGGCTTTAAACAAATTCTGGGATGAAATATGTCCATTTTGCACACACAACACTCTCCCCCGCATGAGCAGCAATAAAAGAGCCATGAGCCATCGGGCTGAAACAACACTGTCTGGGTGCATTAACTTCTCACTAATCTTAAAATAGAGAAATTTCGGTTCATTTACTTTTAGAAAAGGTGATGAGGTTTATACTTCAATAACACGTACTTTTGAAGCTCATGTCTTGCCCCCAAGGGGTCCGCGGTGGACAGTCACCTTCCCTGGTGAATATCCATTTTCCCCTGTGACATTCTAAGGGTTCTAAACGTTCTCTAGTCTTGTCCTTACAATAATAATTATTTACCTGGGTATCTATATCTACTTCACCAAGTACTTGCAAAGCATCGTTCTCAGCTTAATTCTCACTTAAGGCCTATGTGGGAAGCAGCGTTTTCACAAATGGGGACAGTGAGGCTCAGAAACTTGGAAATGGTCCAACACAAGCCGGTCCACGACCCACAGGCCCCTGGTGAAGTGACGCTGCCACAGGGGCCTCCCGTCTTTCACGTGGACTGATGTGTTCATTTTAAATGCTAGAATTTTATTTCAAGATTGTATCTAAATTTAAATTTTATGAAATTGGTCTTCCTGTTCTAACTTCGCCAGAAAATCAGTAGCAGCAGCAACAGGCTGAATAGCATGGGATTCATGGCGAAGTTAACAGGGCCCAAGCGTCAGGGACCCTCACTCGGACAGGTCCCTTCCCAGAGGCCCGAGTGATGTGTTGGCATGGTATTCTGTTTTTGTAAAATTTGCAAATATACGATACTTTTATATCCTTTGCCTTAAAGTGGCCACTAAAACTGCATAGGTTTTAGGCCCTCCACCTCTGGAGCTGAACCAAATTGGTCCCCCAGGGTTTTGTTTTTTGTTTTTGAGTTTGTTTATATTTTGGTGACCTATGAACTCCAGGTAACCTACTGTGCCAGATGCCTGACACAAAGTCTCTTTGGACCCAGAGACCCTGGCACTGTCTTGCCCTAGTTCATATAGAGAGAGGCCTGGCCAAGACTGGCTCTTGCAACATCTCTTTCTTCCACCCCACTCACCGCATTACGAGAAAGGAATCTTCAGGAAATTTTGACCTACTCCAAAAGCACAGAGGACAGGTTGTTGTCTGGAAATTTTTGAGAAAAAAGAGAAAGAAGCCTGTTGCTTTAAAACCAAGTTAGCATTGCTAACTTTGAGTATTACACCACTCACACACATAAAACCAGAGAGCTGTGGAATTTCCATGGGTGGGCCAGCCCCAACTCAGGACAAGCACACCCTGAGCTAAAATTAGATGTGTCCCTGAGCCAGTTAGGTAGCCTCCCTGTGCCTCTTCTGGCAGCCAGCCGTTTTCACTTGAAATGAGGTGTGAGGGTCCCTGGGTACCAACCAGTGTGGGTCCCCTCCCTCCCCACCCCCTGGAGTTACCCCCTCTGCCACTGATGAGAGTTCTCAGTTATTTGGCCCAGGTGGCCCCTGAGCAGGGAGCCTAGAAGGTGGGGGTATTCACTGGGGAGCTAGGATGCTGCTTAAAGGTAGGGAATCCACGCAGGAACTTTCTAGGAGCCCTAAAGCAGAGGAGCATAGGGCCCACCTCACACAGAAGTCAGGAAATGGGCACTTGGAATTTCAGCACATGGGCAAGTATTCCTTCCCAGTTCCTTAAGAGGTAATAAATTAATGTGAGTTTATAAGCACACTCGCTTTCCTACTTAAGAGAGAAACTTCTGCAGAAGTGGAATGAAGCTCTTTGGCAAGGCTCTGGCTTCCCTGGTTTCTAAGGATCTGAATCCATATAACACAGGAATGAGACCGAAAGCACAGGCCCTCCAAAACCCTCAGAGCCCCCACTGCACCAGGCTGCACCCCTCTGCCACTGTTACCTGTCCCCAGTGGCGCGGGCGAGCAGGGCCCAACAGACAGCAGCCCCTTCTGGATTGTGTAGGCGAGAAATGGCCCCAGCAACGCAGCCAACAGGAAGAGCTTTGACCAAAGGTATCTGGAGCTTTTTCCAGAACAAATATAAAAACCATGTGAAGCAGCTGGACCCACGTCAGGCAGTCTCCTGTTGGAAATGTCACGTTGAGCCTCACGATGTGGGTGTAATCAAAGGATTGGAGGTTTCGAGAAAACATCCAGAGGGTCGGCAGAGGGAAGACACAGCCAGCTTGTACTGCCAGGCTGTGGGGGTACAGATTCCAATCCGAGCAGCGTGGGAAGGGGAGGACGGATCAGGGGAGACAGGGTAGGAATCACCACCAGGACGACACCGGAACCGTCTGCTTTCTGGGCATCCGGACCATAACCATGAACTACTGTTTCTGTAACAGCCTGGGAGGTTTCTTGGAGGTCAAAGGGCTTGCGGAGGCCCATAGGTAAAAGGGAAGGGGCCGCCACACCACTCACCAGGCATGCCGGGGTGTTCCCGAGCTGCTTCTTGGGCTAGTCTTGTGTTTTGTATCATCACCTCCCCCAGATGCCAACCTTAGTGACACACTGTGACCCTGTTCCGCTTCTTTAGGATCTTTACTGAGAGATAAACGACAGTCTATTGACTACTCATTTTTCCTATTTTTCCTATGTGTATTTTCCATTTTTATTCTGAAAAATATTGACCCTACAGGAAAACCGAAATAACACAATAAACATCAGTATACCATTCACTTAATGGAGAAAATTAACATTCACCATATTTGCTCTTCTCCCCCTCTCCCTCTCTCTCTCCCTCTCCTCCTTTCCCTCCCACCTCCCTCCAAACACATGCACACACACAGAAACACACACACTTTATTTTCTGCTGAACCATCTGAAAGTGAGTTGAAGATATTATAACGTCATCCCCAAAGAGTCCAGTCTGAATCTCCTAAGAACAAGGACAGTCTCCAACAAACCCGTGTGGGGTTTATTCGCATGAGAACATTTTTCAAACAAGGATCCTTGTTTAGGCTCTCTCACATCCCAGCATCTGGTAAGCGTACCTTTTGGAGTTATTTTCTTTAAAAAGATGGATAAATCTGTCATAATGTCTTTATTAAGTGGGCCAGCTCTGTTTTTGGTTTTTATCTAAAATGGATACTTTGAACTTCTTGGTTCTTCTTTTAAAATACTCCCAGGAGCATATTGGGTTTTAAAGGATGACTGAACATCCGCATCTAGACTAGAAAGGGACCTGAGATTCGTCAGGAAGCTGGGAGGGGGTCGGGAGTGTGGAAAGACTCTGGGTTATAGAACCCAGATGGATTTCCTTGACTTCTGTGGGCACTGGTTCCTAGACACTTGTCAAAATGCCCTTGTAAGCTCATCTGCCCTCTACAGAGTAGCTTCCAGAATGCGAGTGCTCAGTATGCCATTGCTCCATGAGGAGATGAACATGAAATTATGGTCATTGTAAGCCCTGAACTCGAGCCTCCAGTCTCAGAGGATGGCAGGGAACTTGGTCATGGTTTCCGTTCAGAGACTTTTCTGGTTGGTTGATTTTTTTTTTCTTTCTCATTCAAAGGAAATTTTACCTGAAGGCAGAAAAGCTGAACAAAGTGACACTGGGACCAAAGGAAGCACCACTTTCAGTGACAGGAATGCCATCCTCCTCTCATGGGCTTCCCATTTCTCTTCACTCCTTCACAGAATCAAATGAAGCCCTGGAGCCCCATGTGGAAGCCTTGACTTGGAGGACCACAGCCACAGGGGCCCAGCCAAGGGCAGCTTACTGTGCCCCCCACCATCTACACGTGACCTATGGAGAACGTCTAGAAACGACAAAGGCAGGAGCACACATCTATGTCAACCTTCAGAGCTTTCAAATGGAAGCCAAGCCTCACCTTGGCCTTCAGTGCAAAAGAGAAGAAATGCCCAACGGAAGGCAAATTTAATCCACAATGCCCCCTGAAGACCTACTCTGTGTCTGGCCCATGAGAAACACCTGTCCTGAGGCACAGGAACCAGGCCATGCTCTTGTCTTCACTGCCTTTGGCCCATATGGTAGATCTAAACGTTTCTCTCTGACCATCATAATCCCCCATAATCTGGCTCTAATCTTACTTTTCTATCCCTTTCTTACAAAATTTCCATTTGTTCGGGAATACATTCATCCCCTTAAGAAACAGGGTGTTTTGGATAGCCAAATAGGAAAGAAAGCTAGTATTTAGTAACTACTGTGGGCTAAATATTTTATATACATTATTTATTTTGTTCTTCATAACAATCCTATCAAGACAGGTATATCATCCCATTTCTTAGGTGAAGAAACTAAGCCACAAAGAGATGAACAAAAACATTGTGCCCGAGGTCACCCGGTTAGTAAGTGGCAAATCTGTTCAATTCTAAACCTCAGGTTCTTTCAAGCTTCCCACGCTGAGAGTTGTTAAATCTGTTCAAGACGGGGAGCCATGTTTCGACGTCTCAGAAGTCAATAAAATGCCATGTTTGCCAAACAGCGGTCCTCAATAACTTAACAAAGTTTTGCATAAGTGGAATAAACATCAAATAATGCAAAAACTCTGCTGAGCAGAATTGGCTCTTTCACTCGGGATTTAAAAGCTACTTTGAGAACTTCCAATGCCCCAGGCCCATCATCACAACATCAAATTACCGTTACGGAGCATGGCAGAAAATGAATCTTGATACTGTCCGTGCAGCCCTTCCCAGACCCTGCCCAAGAGCACACTTCCTGCCTCTCAGAGTCTCTGTGAATGGCCAGTTTCTCTTAGGCTGCTGGCGCCCAGCCCTGGGCTTTCAAACATGCTCGCTTCTCTCCTGTCCTGGAAAAAGGACCCTGTTCCCTAACACTCCCCCTTCTTGAGCTGCCATCCTGTCCCTATGCTTCCCTTCCCCTCTACACTTTTAAAAAGTTCCATGTTCTCTGTATCTGACCTCACCCACACCATTCCTCACCCTGTTGCATTGACCTTCTGCCCCCAGAACCCTACTGAAAGCGCCCTCTTCAAAGCTACTTCTGTCACCCAATTTGGTGACCTGCCCGACTTCCCCTAAGGGTGCAAATCTGTCAAGTTCCTGACCCTCTCTTCTCTCACCTCCCCAGTCCTCCTCCTGCTCTGATCATTGCTTTGGCTTATCACACCAAACACCTGGCTCTCCCCCTGCAGAATTTGGACCCAGGCGCCTTTATCATGCACCCTTGGTGGTGTCAATCCTTCTGAGGACATCAGCTTTTGGTCCCATGCCGGTCCCTCCCAGATACTCCTCATCCAACATTTCCCAGCATCTACAGTTCTGCCCCACTCCTGACTGTGGAAACAAAAGGTCAGCTGGACATGCCCAGGATGCAACTCCTCGTTGCCTCATAACCCTGCCAGTGCCTCCCCTTCGGGTCCCCATCTCTGCTCCCTGCACGCTCAGCCTCCAGGCCCTCCTCGTCCCACAGCTAAGTCCTTTGGGTTCTCTTCCCAGGCACCTGCTCCTCGCCCCTCTGGCACAGTCAGCTCAGAGCCCACCCTGCCTTCTAGATCTGGCTCCTGCAACGGGTCCTGCTCAGGCCTACAGCGCCCCCGGAATCATCTTCTGAAGCACGGCTCTAACTGATTTTTTAAAAAACGACACCCACGTAACGGAAAACTCGAGAGACTTTTCTATCCCTCTATTGCTCTGTGAGCCGGCTGTCAAGGCACAGTCCGGTCCTGCGGGCTCCTCTCCTCCTGGCCCCCGCACATGCCCTGCGTTCTAGCTGCACCGACACCCCCAGCTCTTTGCCTCTGTTCACTCTGTCCTCTCAGCTTGGGATGGGTCTTCTCCCTGAACTGCCAGACCAACTCTCTAATGTCAATCCTCACCAATGTCAGCATCCCAACACCCCTTCTTCCCAAGAGAGGCGCCTAAGGACAGTGGTTAAGACGGAGGCTCCCAGAGCCAGACTGTCTGCATGAACTCAGACTAGTCAGTCACTCTGTTTCTGACTCAGTTTCCCCTCCTATAAAATGAAGCCAATAACTCTCCCAGTGTGGCCATCAGGATTCAATAAGGTAACACATCTAAGGCTCTTGCCACGGGACTTGTCAGATGTGAGTACTCACTAAATATCAAGAGTTTAATTATCCCTGAAACAATCCACACCCTAGCTCCATGGCTCTCTGTCCTTGTCCCCTTGTCACTTGCCTTTTTTCAGTCCTGTAGGACAGTCACTCACATGGATGTCTCAGCCTCTGTGGGGCAGGAACCTATCCATCACCTCTCTCGCCAACACTATTCGAACAAGCAAGGCACACTTCATAAATGCTTTGTTGAACTGAATGAAATTAAATAACACGTTATTTAGATTGAGATCAAAAACTGTTTACTCTATGAGGAAAAGGCTCCACTTCTGAGGGGCCCAAGGTTACAAAAGTGGCCTCAACAGGAAATGGAAGGAATCCTATGGCTTTAGTAACTTCTTGTGGAATGAGCAGAGAAAACAAAGTAGAATTTTCTGGAATGAGGCACACACATGGAATCTAGCTATACAGGAAACTGCCCCGGCAGGTCATCTTTGTGATTTGAAGACCTCTGACCAAAACACCCCTGACAGAACTCAGGATCAAAGACCATCTTTCTACGGTAGAGGCACCAGCCCGAGTGAGTCACGGCAGTGTTCCATCCCACGGCTGTTGTTTGGGAAAACCAGCTGGGGGGTCACGAGGGAAGGTCCACTCCATCAGAACAGAAAGGGATTTGGCAGGGGAAAGACATCAGCTCTCTCTACCCCAGTCTCCCCGGCAGTCAGCCTATCGGAGTTATACTCAAGGTGCTAATAAGGATGCCCAGCTTTTCCCTAAATCACCGTGTCTTCCCAATCCTCAGGGAAAACTATGAGCTTAGGTTCTTTTCTCCATAAACCCCCACACGTGCACATCATCCAAAACTGTCTACAAATGCAACAGGACCCGAGACAGGCCCCAGAAACAAAGGTCTGAGGGAAAGTAAGAGAGCTGCTTTAGCTCTGAGGAATGAGACTTCCAGGGACACCAGCAAGCTACTTCTCAGGAAATCTGAGGCTTGGAGGAAAGTGGAGAAGAGCGATGAGTATGTCCAGGCACAGAAGTGAGGCCCTTGGCTATTCCCCAACTGGACTCACCCTTCAAGGCCCAGCCCAGGAGCACCCGTTCCTCTAAGGCCCTGTGGTACCCGAATGCGTACCATCCCCCCAGCCCGGGACCGATGCTGCTTGGTACTTGTAGGTCTTTTTCTGTCTGCAAGATCACTCATCCCACTCTTCTGCACGTTCCTTGAGTGAAGGGAAGACCTCACGCTTCACTTCCCTCTCCTCAAGGCAAAGCCAATAATTCAGCTCCATCCAATAAGTGTGGAACAATTCTGAGCAAAGTTGAGGGAGGAAGGGCCACAGAGAACTCATCACCAGACTCAGGCAGCTGACAGTCCAGCAGGAGAAACAAGGTGGCCTGTCAGTTCTCTGCAATGTGGCATGCGCCGTGAGAAGTACGAGAAGGGGGCCATGTCCAGGGGTCAGAGCAGGGAAGAGATCTGAAGAAGCTTCCTAAAGAAGGGAGCATTCAAAATGACTTAAATATAGGACATCATAGTTGTATTGGGTGGGGTTGGTGGGTTGGTACATTGGTTAGATGGATGGTTGGTTCGTTGGATGGTTGGTTAAATGAATGTATGAATGAAAAAATGAATGAGTGAATGAATACCAACAAATGAACTTGAGAATTAACTTTGAATTGTTCCAACTCTACTTAAAATTATCAGCTTAAGTTTTATTACACTGTCCCAAGCAGATCAGCATAATTTTCCCCTTCTTTTTCTTTGCTATGTACAGTCTCTCATTTGCTCAATATTTATTGCCAAGTCCAGGGATATGGCTGGAAAAACAGGAAGGAAGGAAGGAAGGAAAGAAGGAAGGGGGAGGGGAAGGGAAGGGAAGGGAAGAGAGGGAGGGAAGGAGGAAGGGAGGAAGGGAGGATGGGAGGGAAGGAGGCAGGGGAGGGAAGGAGACGTGGGAGGGAAAGAGGGAGGAAGGGAGGGAGGGAGGAAGCCCACCCCAGTCCTCAAGGACTTCATGGAAGCAAAGGTGATTTATCAGGTCACTATGCTATATTGAGGGTAATCCATGATACTGAGCAGAAGGGAAGCATGTAGACTCTGTGGACAAGGCCAGGATTAGGGTGAGCCAGGCACGGCACCTGGGGTACAAAATATAAGAAGGCACACTCACTCCCAGGTTCATGCAGGTGTCCGCACTGCAGATGGAAGCCCCACACTGAAAACGCGCACTCCTTAAATTCCACACCCTAAATGCCTCGCTTGCTTCACTCTCATCCTGGCCCTGTCGCTGACCTCTAGATAGGCCTCTCTTTGCAGTTCTGGTAGCCAGAGTCTAGTGAGCTAACTGGCAGGCCGGCAAATAAGCACGACGGCGTGAGGGGGAAACAAAGCACCCAGGAAAGAAGAGTCTCCATATACTTCCCCTGCTGACAATCATCTCCCAACTTATCCCTGAGCCCTAACAGCCTCCTTCCATCCAGCAGCAGTGGCTTCCCGGTCTGTGTGCCAGGGACACGGGCCTTGGGCAGAGCTGGCAAGGCCCAGATGTGGTCAGAGGAGGATCTCGGAGCTGTCAGTCTGATGTCCAGAGATGGACAAAATGAGACCACTCACCCTTCCTAGGAGAGGTATGCACGCGCTCTCTCCTCTTTAGCGACGCTCTGGGGATCTCAAGGGGAATCTGGGTCATGAGAACTCAGTTTCCGCCCCGGGAGATGTGCCAGACAGAAGACCCAGGTGCTCTGCAGCCAAAGGTACCTAGCAGCTGAGTTACCGCATTTAGCCCCGTCCTGCATGGCTCCAAGGGACCTGTACCGTGCACGGGAGCAGCGTCTCATGTTTACTCTCCTGCACATGCTAGGAAGAGGCCCACAGTCAGGAGAGAGAACTGGTACTCCACCGTGGACGGGGGTACACCGCAGGGTAGATGCAGGGGAGAGGTGTGGGGGAGAACCAGCCGAGCACGGGGCAGCTGTATGCACCGCAGAAGAGAGGTCCCCAGAGGGAGCTACAGAAGGAAAGCTGGCCCAGCACGGGAGCCCCGGGCAGGCCACCTGTTCCCGCGGGGCCGCTGGCACACAGCAAGCCGCTGCGTAGTGTGTATGTTTCAAGAGTCAGCTAATTCCGAACCTTTGTAGTCTGACATAAAGTCCAAATAATATGCAGAGATAAATTAAAATGGAAATTCCACCCATTACTCATCCCATGCGGTGCAGATGTTGTCAGACTCGTGATGCTCGGGTATGGGGAATAGTCAATAAACCACAAGTACCACATCCTCGGCTGAGCCCCTGCCAAGCCCCAGCTGGCATTATTCATTCCCTATCGGGACGCAGCCAGGCATGTGGGTGCCTGCTGGCCGCTCAGGATCGGGAGCCTGGGAGGGGCTTGGGGACCCAGGGGGGACTGGGACTCACTCATCTCTCCTCAGAGGGCACTGTCCCTGGTAGAGGTCTGGTGAGCGCCTGCTGAATGAAGTCACCCGCCAGGGTCCCTGGAGTCCTGAAGATTCATGAAGATCTGCTGCCACCTACTGCCCATTCTGCTTGTTAGTCACCAAGTCCCTGAATGGACGCAGAGGCAGGGTCACTGACACTCTGGGGCCACGGTGGTGTGTAGGCTGCAGAACAAGGCAGCTCAATCACACTCCTCACCCGCCGTTACTGCCTCACTGTGACGTGTTGGTCCCTTGCCCTGTCAACGTGCTCCCTCACCCTCGGCTCGTCTACTCCTCCGAGAGGGCCACCGTCTAGCACCCGAGCGTGGAGAGCTTCACGCGGGCCCTGGGCTCCAGACGCAGGGAGCCATGTCCCCCTCCTGCATCCCCGGCGGGGAGCTGGGCACCGAATAGGGCTCAAGAGGCTCCTTCCGTCTGACTGATACGACGGGACCTTACAAGCCAGGAAGCCAGGGACAGCTGGGCCGGCTCTCCTCAGGACGGGAAGGGGCTGCGGGTGGGCCTGAACCGGGACTGGCGCCGGTCGCCCCTCCAGGGCCTGTCAGCCCGGCCTGCCTCAGCAGGGCGTCCTAGGCACCCGAGGTGGTGTCCACGGGCAGGCTCCACAGCTTGTCCATCACAGCAGCAGGGCCTGGGCGCATGTACAAGGAGCCACGAGAACGACAGAGAGGACGCTGGGGCCCCCTCAGCTGCCCCTGCCTCGGTGTGCCCCCCTCGGCTGCCGTCCGTGTTGGCTGCTAACGGCTCATGGCGGCCTCCATCTCCACAGGGTCGCCCTCCGCCAGACTCACCCGGGAGGTGGCACGCTGCCCACCCCAGCCCAAGATGGGCAACCCTTAGCCCGTGGCTGACACGGGAACAAAGCCCTCCTCCCAGCTCAGTGGTGAGGCAGCTCTGGGTCAGTGCACCCTCTCATCTCCCTGTGGGATCCGACTGAGGCCCCACACCCCGGCTGAGACCGTCCCCTGCCCTGTCCTGCCTCCCCCACTGCCCTTCTCCTGAGAGTGCTCCCCAGTAATTCCACGCAACTGACCCTCCTCTCAGGCTTGGCTTCTAGGGCACTGGTTCCCCAACCTCAGCCTGGCGCACATCACCCGGAGGACTCGTTTAAACACACTCCTGGGGGCTCCTGGGTGGTACAGTCAGTTACGTGTCTGGCTGTTGATTTCGGCTCAGGTTGTGATCTCAGTGTCGTGAGATCGAGGCCTGTATTGGGCTCCGAACTCAGCGAGGAGTCTGCTAAAGTTTCTCTCTCCCTCTCCCTCTGCCCCTCCACGTGCGCTCACTCGATCTCTCTCTTTCTCTCTCTCCTGAAAATAAATAAATAAATCTTAAAAAACAACAACAAAAAAACACCCCAAAGTTCCAAGGACCTGTGGCTCAAGCTGCCTGAGGGGACACACATTAGCTCAGGAACTCAGGCCCCTAGAGACTGCTATTATGGCCACTGCTATCGGTTGAATCCCCAAGGGAGGCCAACAACTCCTCTCAATCTCATGACGGTGACAACACAGTGTGTTTCCAAAGGAGGCTGGGCAAACAGTAAGTGCTGGAGCTTGTATGGCCGGTGCACACCTGGAACACAGAAGCTGAAGCCACTTCCTCTGGCAAGATCTCCAGCGGGACGGGTTTTGAGCTAATCTGCAGAAAAACCACCACGGCAAAGTCCGTGTGGTGAGCGCCTGGGTGGCTCAGTGGGTTAAAGCCCCTGCCTTCGGCTCAGGTCATGATCTCAGGGTCCTGGGATTGAGGCCCGCATCGGGCTCTCTGCTCGGCAGGGAGCCTGCTTCCCCCCCTCTCTCTGCCTGCCTCTCTGCCTACTTGTAATCTCTCTCTCTGTCAAATAAATAAATAAAATCTTAAAAAAAAAAAAAAAAGTCCGTATGGCCATCTGAAGGCCCAGAGAGTCCATGTGAGGGACTCTCACACAAATGACAGGCCAGCATGCCCCCCAGAGACGTCTGTAAGCACCCCATGTGAAGTCACACCCAGCCAGAACACCAAGTTTCACAAGGGGCCACGCGGGGAGCCACCAGGCTTGGGACGCCTAGCTCTGGGGACTGATAAATACAGAACACCTCTCCCAGTCCTTAGTCCCGAACCTGGGGTTTCCCGAGGACCTGCTCTGGACCCCAGCGTGTGGGCAACGGCAAGGTCTGAAAAGGGGCAGAGGAAGGCCCTGCCCGTGACACGGATCAACAGCAGGAAGCAGAGCGAGGCAAGGGCTGCTGCTCCCCCCAGGTCAAGGCCAGAGACCCAGCCCTTCCGACTGATCATCACAGAAACCCGAGGGCAGCCCTGACAAGCCAGGGACGAACGACAGAATGTGCCCAGACGGACACAACCCACCCAGCAGGAGCTCAGACAACACAGTTCCCAAGGGTCTTCTGAGATCAAAGGACACAGGAAAGAAACAAAGATCAAAGCAGGAGATGGTCCCCTAGACAACTGAGTCAGACCCAAGGAGCCCGGAGGCACAGGCATTTGCGTTCCCTGACATCTCAGCAGGTCAGATGGCACACCTGCCCCCTCTCGCCCAGGACACACGCTCCCCACTCCTGGCCCTGCCTTGGCCTCCCACTGGGACTTCCAGGTCCATTCCTGAGCCCAGTGTTCAAGGCCAAGGCCCAGAGATGGCTCCGCGTGGCCGCCTTCCCTCAGCTCCGTTAGGCCTGGGTGACGGGGCAGTGCTGCCCATACAAGCCCGCTCAGCTATCGCCTCACTGTCCTTTGTCAAGCTTTAAAATGACGACATAGGCACACGTCTCCCTCACCTTGAAGATCAGACCCTCCCAGGATGTGATACACATCAGGACTCACATCCCCATTTACTGAACTGAATGACAGAAATGGGGAGGGGGTACAGGTGGGCAGGACTGATGGAGCGGGGCTGGGAAGGGCAGAGAGGCGACTCCGGCCCTGGGTTTAAATCAAAGGTGCTGCGTACAATTATGGAGGACATGCATGGCACAAAGTTGCTTGGATGAGGGGACAAGAGACAGCTGAGATCCAGCACATATTCCAACCGCCAAACTGTAAGCCCTGACCTGCTTCCACCCAGAACCTTGACAGGTTCCTTAAACTCTCTGGCCTCAGTTTCCACATCCATAACATAGGGATAATAAGTGCAGGGAGGTGGCTCATTCTCAACTCCCAGTGTCTTCTGGGAGTTTGGAGGGAGCTCTACTAGTCTACCCTCCTGTAGACCTTTCCTCTCCTCCCCTCTGTGCTCTGCGTCCAAACCCAGGAAGTGGGACTTATCTGACTGGTTAACTTGGGAAAGAAAGAAAGGGGGGACATGAAGCTCAGTTGCACCCCTTTACTCTTTAGAGGGAGCTGCTTTGCCAGGAGCAGCCCGTCCCACCACATGGCCATGTGAGCCGATCTGCCCGAGGCCTGACATGAGGTGAGGAAGTCTGTCGAGCTCGGGCCCACCAGGCCTCATGATCGTGATTTGCCGTGTCTTCTGTCTTCCCCTTATCAATCAGAAGTGATATGTGTTACTCCAGTCAAACTGATACCCTTTGTTTTATTTGTCAATTTGTTCAGAACTCAGGAGAAGGGCACTTTTTAGTGAGAACACGAAAGAAAAGAAAACCAACAATAATATTCACCTCGATGGATTATAAAGAGCAAATGGGACAATCTACACAAGCACTTAGCATCGTACCCAGCAAACAGAAAGTAAGTGGTGGGCAGACACAAAGCCCCCAAAATGTTTGTTGAGTGATCAGTATAAGGGTCAACACTATTAAACATGTTTTAGGGGCACCTGGGTGGCTCAGTGGGTTAAGCCTCTGCCTTCGGCTCAGGGCATGATCTCAGGGTCCTGGGATCAAGACCCACACTGGGCTGCCTGCTCAGCAGGGAGCCTGCTTCCCCCTCTCCCTCTGCCTGCCTCTCTGCCTACTTGTGATCTCTCTCTCTCTGTGTCAAATAAATAAATAAAATCTTTTTAAATAAATAAATAAACATGTGTTAAACACCCCTAATTACACTTTGCCTGATATTGGGGGGAAGGGCTGTGAATGTAATTTTACCTGCTTCCTGTAAGACAAAGTTCACACCATTTTCCAAAGGTTTAATAAGCAGTCCAAGGCCACAGTGGTTCTAAGGGGCAGAACGGGTTTGCCAGTCCAGCTCATCAGACTCCAGAGCCCAGGTGCCATATCTCCTAAGTATGCTGTAAACAGTAAGCACTCAATAAATACTGATGACTGAAGCAGAGGGCCCAGAATGACTCTAGAAGTAAGAATCCTAGGCCAGCAAAATGCACAAGCTTGAAGGAAACCTGGAAATCATCTACCCGGTGGCCACATTTTAGTCAGAGACAATGAGGTTCCGAAACAAATGATGAGCCCAGGTCAGCCAGGGGGCAAAGTGAGGACTAGAACCCAGGCCTCCTGATACTCCAGCCACCCCTCTCCCTCCCCAACCCGGCATCTCCCCGCCGATCACCACAGCCTGAGAATGCTCCCAACACCTCAGGTTTGAGGCACTGTTCCCTCTCCAGCCCCCACAGGTCGTGGCAAAACGACAGCGAGCAGATTTTAACTCAGTGTGAGGAAGAATTTTCTAGCCGTCAGAATCATGCAAAACTGCTGTGCGAAGTGGGGAGTTCCCCATTGCAGGAGGTGCTCAAGCGGACGTCAGTCACCATCTGAAGGCTGTGGAAAGGATTTCTATTCAGGGACAGAGGTGAACATTCACGTATTCACCAGACTCTGGAGCTCGCTGCACGGGATTCAAACCCCTGGTTCTGCCTCTTACTATGGGTATAAATGTGGGCAAGTAAAGCGACTTCTCTGAGTTTCCTCATCTGTAAAATGGGAACTCTGGCAGCATAGCCCTCACACAACTTTATGAGACGTAAAAGAGTGGACCTACTTAAAACACTTAGAATAGTATCCTGCACAAACAGGTCAGTATCAGAAGTTTATTGATCTTGTTATTGCTGTTGGTGGTAGGAGTGATAGTATTAAATATTCATGCGATGCCCCCTCTGTTCCAAATACTAGTCTAGGTGCAGGGAATGTAAAGGCCCCTGCTCTCAGGAAATTTCTTTTCTATTGTGAGGGAGACAAATAATGGATAAGTAAGCAAAATAATTTAGATAATGATAGGTGCTGTGAGGACAACCAAACAGGCTGGAGATGCGGGGGTGGAGGGGAAGTTTTGGTCAGAGAAAACCACTCTGAGTCCAGAACACCTCAGTGACAAGAGAGACAGTCACGAGATGATGTGGAAGCCGGGCCTTTACGGCCAGGGAACAAGCCAGGTCTCCCTCTTGTGGGAATAAGCTACACACACTGAGCAACAGGAAAAAGGCCTATAGAAAGAATACAGATCTATAAGTAGCTACATCAATGCTAAAACGAAGGAAAAGAAGGGGGACTGGACTCCACCAAGATACTAAGCTATAACTACGAAGCCATAGTAATAAAAGCTGTGGTTATCTGGTTTTAGTTTTTAAAAAAGGACAAAAGATGATAAACAACAGGGAGCTAAAGACAGACCCGTGTTGAAATGGGAACTTAGGAAAGAATAAAGGTGGCTTCTTAAATCAATGGGGTGAAGAACAGATTGTAGAAAGTGCTGGGAAAACTCTCTTACTCTATGAAGAAAAACAGAAGTGGATCTCTTCATCCAACAAATGCGAAAGGAAAACGTAAATGCAATAATTATCCCAACTAAAAGAAAAATTATCTGATAGGATTAAAAATTCCAAATTTATGCTGCTTGTAAGAGATAAGCTTTAAATATATACTGGACCATAAAGAAATCTCAACAAATATCAAAAGGTTGAAATCATGAAGAGTGTATAATGGCTGAAGGGAAAACCAGCCAGGAATCAGAAGCAGAAACCAGAAAAATACCCCCGAGGTTTGTTTGGGTTGATACGTGTCTATAGGTCAAAAGAAGAAATCACAACAGGACTTAGAAAACATTTAAACTAAATCATATGAATGTATAACATACCAACTCATGGGACACAAACAAAGCATCGCTCAGAAGAAAATCTGTGGCCATAAAAGTAATTACCAAAAAAGGCTGAGGGGAATTGGGGGGCAGGAGAAATGGGTGAACTGGGGTGTGTGTGTGTGTTTTCAGTTTGAATAAATTACAGTTTTCTTAAAGAGAGGGAAGGATCCTGGCAAACCCCGCAGGATTTTGGTTGGAACCCCTAAGTAAAAGGCTACTGAATGATAAAACTAAAAAAATGGAAAAAGACATCCCATAGATATACTATAATCAAAGGAAGGCCAGGGTCGCTCTACCTAAATAGACACAAAGGCAGTAAGCATTACTGAAGATAAAGAGAGATTCCATAATGATAGAAAAGTCTATCCATCTCAAAGAGATAAAACTTCTGCATGTACATGCATCAGACAACGTAGCCATGAAATATGTCAAGCAGAGTAGGCCCAGCCTCCCCAACATCACAAAGGGAGTTCACGGACTCTATCTACTTCGCTTGCTGTGTACCACCACCACCCAAGTGCCGAACTCTTCAAGAGAACAGAGAAAATGGGCACCCCTGTTAGCGTATCCTAGACACCACAATCTCACAAGGCTGTTGCTAGAGAGGAAATTTGCCAGCCAACCTCCTTCACGAATTTAGAGACAATTCTAATTGGATTAGAATTGTATAATTCTATTTATATACAATATATATACAATTCTAATTGTATACAAACCCTTACATAAAAATATGAATGAATGGTATCAAACAATATATAAAAAGATAATATAACATATCCACGTAAGATTTACTCCAGGAATGTAAGGTTGGTTTTCCATTGAAAAATCAATCAATATAGGAATCATCAAGATCTATTGTGAAAGCATAAAAGAAGGATGGGGGGGTGCCCCAGAAGAGGCTCGTGGGTGCTGATGCATCACCCCATCTGGGGTCCCCCCACAGGAAACGTCTCTCACACTACGCCGCCCTGGCCATGTTGCTGCAGGCCAGTCTGGGAAGGAGCTGCTAAAGCCTTCTTGACTTTGAGAAGAAAGAAGGACCAAGGAAACCTTCCCTGAAGCTTCCGGTGTGGGTGCGCTCTGGGCTGTTCGCTCCCTGGTGGAGGGACCACACCGACCTTCTCCACTTCACAGGCTTGTTCTGAGAGCCCAAAGAGCCACCAGGGACGGGCCCAGGGCCTCGGCACAGCATGCTCACCTGAGGGGCAGGGGCTGGCTGCCCTGCCTTGTGAACTTTCTTTCCAGCCTCTCCTGGGTTGGCCTGGCACTCCCACCTGGCAAGGAGAACTTCAAGGGCGTCCCGTCGGCCTCTGGGCCACTGTCCACAGCTGGGCTATCCTCCACGAGATCTCGCCACCTGCCACTCCCCCTCTGCAGCAGCCCTTTGCCAGACAAGTGAGGGGGGCTGCCGGGCGTGGTTCTCCGCTTTTCTGAGGTCAGCTCACTGAGTGGGCCCTGGGGGCTCCTGGAAGTGGAGCCGGCGCCAGAATCTGGGCCCTCCTGAGCCGTGGGACAGGCTGGGGCACGGGCAGAGAGCTGGGGCACTTTCCGGCTCTCTTCCTCCGGGGCCTGCTTCGTGCTGCTCAAGGCTGGGGACCGCCTCAGGGAGCGTCTGCGAAGGGCATCCTGCAAGGGGCAAGCACAAGAGCAGTAAGGACCCCCTCAAGGCAGGTGGGAAAATACTTCATCCCACTACAAGCATTTGCCCACGATGCTCCCTCTCCCAGGAATGTCGTTCCCATCCATCCCCAACTCCTCGTAAAATTCTACCTATGGTTTGGGGAGGTACTCACAGGCTCCCGGCTCTGCAATGCTTTCACTGGGCTCCACCGCATAAGCTCAAGAGCATGCTCGGCCCTCCTCCCACACCCCTTACAGAGAGCATGTCCCAGCAGCCGATGAAGCTGCAGCTCCTGGTGCAGGCCGACCTTCTAATTCCTACACCACCGCTGACCGGGCATGGCCCCTGCACCAAGTTACTAGTTTCTCGGTCCCTCCCTGCCCTCACCTGTAATATAATCAGCCCACAATCCACTATCTGTAATTTCTGAAACCTCCCAAAACAAGTTTCTTTTGCAATCCTGTGCCCATTTCTTTTTAACCGCTGTGGGGTTGCTCACAGTCCTTTTTTAAGTGTGACTATTCATATTTTTAGTTGCGGAAATGTTAACATTTTTGCTTATGGGGTGCTACCCCAAACCTGATTGCAGGCATTCGGCGGTATGTGGTCTGTGCATGGGGTTGCTTTGCTGATAATGAAGAAATTCTGAATTCCAAGACAGATTTGGCCCCAAGGTTGGATGAGGGACTAGGGACCTGTAGCATCCACCTTGCTCAAGATGGTGGTGCCCATCAAGGCATCAACCAGTATCAGCCTCCGCTCTCCGGCCTCTCCCCACTCCCTGCTCACACAGGGCCTTAACTCCCTGCTAACAGACCAGGAATGGCAGAGGCCAGTCTTCATTCATCTCCCGCGCCCACCAAGCTCCCAGCTTAGTGACCTAACCTTAGTAAGCACTCAAGGCTTGCTTAGTGTTCGAAATGAAGGAATTCCAAAAGAGTCAACTGGAATTTCCTCTCTTACTATCAATGATTAACTGATAAAATGGGAACACGAGTTGTTTACCAACCCAGGGTCGGGGAATGGAGGTAGAGGGGACAAAAATAGACCTGTGAGGCTTTTCCTGGGTTTAAAATTTGGGATCTCTCAGCATTTCCAGAAATAATCCTGAACTGAACGGTAAAGCCTGAGCTGGAATAGAAACAGCAAATTCTGTAGTATTCTTGCCTAGTGGAAATTACTAGGCACTACAAACCGCCAAAAGCCACCAGGGCCTCCCCTGCCACACAGTGAAGAAAATATTAGTCACCACTCCCAAGGAGACCCAAACTTCAGGGAACCCAGCCTCTTACTCATCCTTTAAAAGGGTGGAGCTGATCTAGCAGAAAAAAAAAAAAATGATGAAATACCTAGCAAAGCTTGCTTTTTTCTCTTGAGCAACAAGTAAGTTTGGCCAAGGTACTCAAAGATCCACAAAACACTTTCTAGAAAACCTAGGGAAATTCTATGACAACCTACCCTATCTTTCAGTCCCCTTCACAGGATTCAGATATCCCAAGGGAAAAACACACCTCCCAAGGCAATCGTTTCTCCTTTTAGAAGTTTGGGACAATCTCCCAGCAGTAAAGCAGTTCCAAGTCATCTGCCTCACTCCTCAGTTGTGAAGGGGGTCTCAGCTACACAGACGTGATGATTGGATGTCATTGTAGGACAGGACCCTGGCATTCAACTGGTCCACCAGTTCTCAAAGTATAGTCCGCTGGCCCTAAGGGTCCCCAAATCCTTTTAGGGAGTTCAGCCTATTTTCATCATAATAATAGAACATGATTTGCCTTTTTCACTATGTTGACATTTGCACGAATGATGCAAATGAACTGGTGGGAAAAACTGCTGACCCGTAGCACAAATGAAGACAGTGGCACCAAACTTTCCTAGCTAGCACTGGAGGTATACAAAAATAAATAAGTAAAATGCTAATTTCACCTAAGAATATCCATGCTGGGGGCGACTGGGTGGCTCAGTCAGTTAAGCGCCCCACTCTTGGTTTCAGCTCAGGTCACGATCTCAGGGTCGTGCGGCCAGCTCGGCACTGAGGGTGGATGGAGTCTGCTCAGGATTCTCTCTTTCTCTCTGCCCCGTCCTGTCCATGCTCTCCCTGCCTCTCTCTCTTTCAAATAAATAAATAAAATCTTAAAAAAAAAAAAAAAAGATTGTCCATGCTGAAGCATAAAAAGTATTAATTATATTCAGTGTCAACCCTATACTACACATCTCTTTAATATTCCACATGGCAACAGGAGGTATATACAAGGACTCTGCCCGACCTGAGAGGACAGCTGCCTCGAGGAAAAGCACGTGCACAACCGTCGGAGCTGTGAATTGAACTTGCTCGTTTTTTCCACGGAACAGCTGACAGACTAACTGTGGTTATTCAGACACGGGTATGCAGCAGGCGTTTCCGTGAAAATAAGTTGAGCCTGTTGCTTCAAGGGAAACAGCTGATGGACTGTCAGTGATAAAATACAAATTGTCAGGTTTAAAAATTAAAATCTGGGGAAACTTGGCCTCAGCCACTGGGAGCCTGATGGCTTCTCAACACCTCACAACTTTTCTGATGAGCTGGATGGTAACATCAAGAAATGTGACTTTTTTGATGTAGGCTTATTGTTTATAGTGACCAAAAACCACCCCCACAAGATGTAGGCAGAGGCAGGGAGACGGCTGGCTTCTTTCTGTCGATTCCAAGTGAGCTGGGAGAGCAGCGATGGCCTCCAGTCAGACCCCAAACCCGGCCGTGCAGCGAGGGGGAGGAGGATACGCGTGACTCGTGTGGCTTTCTCACTGGATTAATACCGCGCTGTGAGTTCGGTGTCTGAATTTCCTCTGTTTCTCTGTTCCTTTGTGGTTTTGCAAACTCCTTGTACGTTCCTTCTCTCACTTGGTTCAGCACCCCCACCTGACGGAGCCCCTCATTAAGGAAGACTATGAAACAATGATGGGACGTTATTAGACTTCCTTTTTAAAGCAAAGCAAATGAAACCATAAAGATTGGGATTTCTTTTTCCCTTTTAACTACTATATTCTAAAAAATAAGGAAGATTTTAAAAAATAATAAAAATAAAAAAAGATGATCACTAGACTTGGATGACTTGCCCTGACTCCTGAACAGCAAAGGGAAAACTGGTAGACGTGTTCTCACTCGGCAAAGGAAGATAAAGCCATGGTACCCACCTCATTGACCTGATGGGTAAACTGAGGGCAGGGAAGGAGATGATACCTGCCTGGGATCCCACAGGGAGCTGACAGTACAACCAGAGAAAATAGAGGCAGGTGTCCCTCCCATCCCAACACACAGACCGCCCCTTCTTGGACTGTCTTGTGGGGTACCCTCAAATAAACCCCTTAAGCCCTGCCAGATTTTCACTTTCCACTTGCATCACAGCAGTGAGAGAAGCAACCTACCTGTGGGGAACTGGCCATGGGCCCAGTCATCATGCCTCGGACGATCAGGCCAGACTTTGGCCTCATCTTCTCGCCCATCCTCTTCGTGTCCAAGGAAGGCTCTGACGACTGAAGCTTGTCCATCTTCTCCCACGCAGGGGCCACGGGGGGGCTTTCACCTGGGCTAGCCTGCGAGGGCTTACTTTTGTGGGGCGGCCTTTTGGATGATACAAAATTACCAAGTACATCCCCATCAAGATTGTCATGCCTGCAAAAAAGGGATATTTCCATTAAAACAGAGTCCCCAGGGGTGCCTGGGTGGCTCAGTGGGTTAAGCCTCTGCCTTCGGCTCAGGTCATGATCT
>LNAC01000384.1:157877-168603 GCA_002007465.1 Ailurus styani
TTTTTTTTAAGAAAATGCAAACGAAGCAAGTCTCTGATGCTGACAAACGTTAAACATTTGAATCGTAAGCATCCTCCTCCACTCCCAAGGCCTCCGGAGGAAAGGAACAGTGCTCCCCAACAGGGAATTTGAAAGCACACCATATGGGGGCTGAATAATGACTCCCGAAGACATCCAGATCCCGGGACCTGGGAATGTTCCCTTATGTGAAAAGGGATTTTGCACATGTGTTAAGGTTTTGAGATGGGGAGATGACCCTTGGTTATCTGGGAAGGCCCATTAGAGTCACAAGTCTCCCTGTTACAGGGAGGCAGGAGGTCAGAGTCAGGAGTAGGAGATGCCATGACAGAAGCAGAGGCTGGAGGGATGAGCTCTGAAGATGAAGGAAGTGGCCACAAGCCAAGGAATGTAGGTAACAGCTAGAAGCCAAAGAAGGAAAGGAAACAGATTCTCCCCCAAAAGTCTCTAGAAGGAATAAGCCCTACTGACATCTTGCTGTCAACCCAGTAGGACCAATTTTGAACTTCTGACCTCAGAACTGGAAGATAACAAATTTGTGTTGCTTTAAGACACAGTGATGCTTAAATTTTATGTCAGCTTTGCTAGGCTATGTTGCCTAGCCTTTTGGTCAAATACTAGCCTAGATTAGATGCTTCCCTCAAGGTATTCTTTAGATATGATTAACATCTACAATCAGTTAACTTTAAGTAAAAAAAGATTACCCTAGGTAATATGGGTGGTCCTCAGCCAATCAGTGGAAGCCCTTAAGAGCAACAACTGAAGTTTCCCAGAGAATTTTGCTTCAAGACTGTAACATAGAATACTGTCTGAGTTTCCAGAATGCCAGTCTGCCCAACAGATTTCAGAGTTGCCAGCTCCCACAGTCATGTGAGCCAATTCCTTAAAATAAATCTCTTAATAGGGACGCCTAGGTGGCTTAGCCAGTTAAGCATCCGACTCTTGATTTCAGTTCAGGTCTTGATCGCAGGGTCGTGAGATCGAGCCCCACATTGGGCTCCACAATGGGCATAGAGCCTACTTAAAAAAATAATAATAAAGTAAAAAAATTAATAAATTTCTATATAAGAAATATAAATCCAAAAAGATATGTGTGTATAAATATATATAATATTTGCATATATACTTGCATGTATTCACACACATACACACATCCAATTGGTTCTGTTTTTTTGGAAAACCCTGACAATTACAGCCACTCAGTTTATAACCATTGGTCACAGCAACACTATAAATAGAAGAAGACCTACCTGGCTTTGCTGGTTTCTGACAATGATGTTCTCCATGTCGCCTCTTCATCTGCAAGGTCATATATATTGACCAGCGTGGTCTCTGAGCATCTTGATGGTAATCTGTTATTTTTCTTTGGAACTGAGAGTGCAGGCATTGGTGTTTCTTGAGTGAAATTGTTAGTAGTATTTCCAAAGTGATCCAGAAAGTATCTGGTAATGAGTTCAAGGTTTGTTTTTAGAGGATTTTCCTTTGCCTATCGTTGGAAGAAAACAAAAATCATTAACCATGCATACAGCTTCAGGGGAAGGATGGAAAAGATGGCTAGTCCGATTCTTTGACATACTTTATCAGCTTCTCATTCATTCATACACTCTTTCAGCAAATGTTCACTGACTGACTGCCTATCATATGTGAGGCGCTGTGTAACAACACAGATATGAAGACAAAAATCTCTACCCTGAAAGAACTAACATCCAATGTATGAGCCAGGAGATTTAATGAACAACTATAACAAAATATGACATGAACGGAAAAATAACCAAGCAAATTTCCTCTTGGTTTTTCTCCTAGGAATACCTTTAGAAAATATATATCCGTTCATTTAAAAAAAATTAAATCTTTAGGGGTCATTAACTCTACAAGATAATGAACATCTGGGACCCAAGTATTCTCTCAGGTTGTGTACTCTGCATTTACACTGGGCAATGGGGACTGCCGGGACAGTGCCACAGAAGGTTATTGCAAAGAACATAGGGAGGCCGTCAGGATTGACTCGATCTACACCTGAATCTTAAAAAAAATTGAAACTCTTTAGTAGTTGGTTTTAGAAATAAATGATATCAGGGGTGCCTGGGTGGCTCAGTCAGCTATGTGTTTGACTCTTGATTTCAGATCAATTCATGATTTCAGGGTCATGAGATCGAGCCCCGAGTCAGGCTCCTGACTGTGAAGCCTGCTTAGGATTCTCTCTCCCCTTCTCCCTCTGCCCCTCGCCCCCTCCACTTGCATGGAGCACTCTCTCTTTCTCTCTCTAAGAAAGACAAGACAAGTAAAGAAGAAAAGAAAGCAATGATATCAGTATTTCCCAACCCTGACTATACCAAATATCATCTTTAGAGGTTTTTAAAAATATATATTCCCAAGCCCTACTGTGTCTTATTAAGCCAGAATTGCAAAGATCAGAGTCCTGATTTCTCTTAAAATTCCGCTAAGTAATTTGGACAAACATAGCTATCCAAGCAGCAATCCACAGGCTGGCCTTAGGCCATGTACTGTGTGAGTCCCCACCCCACTTGCTCAGGAACACCAAAGCTGCTGGGAAGTGTGATCAGACATGGGGCATCTGGTGAGTCTGGAGTCAGAACAATAAAGGGCCTGACAAAGGACCTGGCGCAGAGGACCCTTGGGCACATCCAGACCTTCCCCTTCCTATCCGCTGATCCATGCAGCAGAACTCGGCCACCAACACCCACACCCAGATGGGTTCTGACCAACAAATTTATCAGGCAGTCAAAATCAGGGGACAGCTTTGTTTTTTTAGTTTGGGACCCAAAAAAACTATTCTGTCTAAGTCTAAATGAAACTCACGAGGAAAAGAGTCAGGGGAGAGATGTTATAGAATGTATTTTGACCTTCTTGCTTTTTCTTTCAATATGAGAGTTTTATAGCCCTAGATGACCTGAATTATACTTTATGGCTTTTCATAACACTCTGCTCAGAACAGTCACAGCCTTTATATGAATCTGGACACCATTTTTCGAAACTTCAATTTTACATGGGCATTTTTATACATCGTGTCCTTAACAGGGAAAAACAAGGTACTGGAATTAACATTAAATTACAGGGCTTTCCTAGAATCAGGCTAGCTTTGTGCAAATATCAAAATCATTATGCAATAGATAAATAAATCTACTTTTCTGTAATATGTAAGTTCAACTCACTACATAATAACTACTAAAAACTACTGTATAAATCAAATAATCAGGGCACTTATCAAGACCTAATGAAAACATCTTAAGTATCTTCAGATGATTACTACCTTAGGGAGACTATATTAGAGTGGAGAAGTCAGTCACTTGAATGGCAAAGATGATTCCAGGAAATTAGGTAAAGTTGCATTTACATAAAATCCTCACTGTACCAGCATGCTTAATTGATTTTCTTGTTACCTGTCTAACTTTCTGCGGAAAAAAAAAAATCTTTCTAAAATGTACAGTCCACACTCCTGCCTTACATGCAATGCAGCAAAAGGAGACAGGCTGGATATCTACTGCTTGGATCTCCAGGACTCCAGTTGGATACCTGGAGGAGGCAGAGGGGCCTTGGTGTCACCCCAGGACCAAGGACGAAGGACATCCATCTGAGGTCTTTACTGACCCTATGCTAGGACTGCACCTGGCTGCCATTGTCCTTTTCTCATCAACTTGGGGCAAGCTTCTCATCAACTTCTGGCAAGCTGAATGTTCCAATCGCTTGATGCCATCCTTCACATTATTGAGGGGAACTCAGCCTGAGCTCCCCACTGGGCTAGGACGTGCATGAGGGTGTTTTTCTGAGGTTCCTCCAGGTGTCTCAGAAACAGCCTTGGAGGGCTCAGGAGGGTGGAGTGTCAACCCCCCACCCCCGCCCCATTCCAACCTAATCTCCTAAATTTCGTTTGAGTAAAGGGTTACAGTTATAGGGGGCTTGACCACCATTACTATAGCAGGACTGAGAATCAGAAGATCTGGTTCTAGCCTTGCCCCTACCCTTTAACTCACCATGAGACGTTGACAAGACCCTTTTCTCTGGCTCCCAGCTCTCCCAGGTGGGGGGCCCCCATTCTATGGGTTGTTTAAAATCTGCTTAGCCCAGTCCTGAGGGGCTGCCCCAAAGGCCAAGAAGGCAAGTTTTCTTCATCCCCAATTCAACCATGGGGCTGCCTTTCTTTGTTTTACATATTTGGACTTCTGCAGGAAATATTTTATTGCCTCTTTAAAAAATGATGATAAATGCTAAACTAGATGAACATTAGGTTCTTTCCAGTCCTGATGCTATGCCCTACCACAAGGCAACCTCTGCTGGAGAGCCCATTCTTCAATCAAATTAGAAGATTCTGTCTTCATAGCAGAAAAAAACTATGAAGCCAGAATTGAAGCTTCCTTCAGTCAGTCAGACAGCCAACTGAATCATTCACAGACACAGAGAGACTATTTACTGTGTCCTCAGGCAACACGTGAAGTATGAGGATGCAACAGTGAACAAAGAGATGCCAATCTCTGGTTCCTGCTGCATCCAAGGTAGTGGGCAGGCAGCCGCTAATTAAACAACCACACACACACATCCTCTATTATAAGTGTGCAGAGCACAACAGAGGAAAACTACAGGATGCGTGGAGGCTTATAACCCCCGGGGGGCTGGGGGAGGGGGGGAGGCGGAGGGATCAGGGAAGCCCCACCCTCGCCCCCCAACCATTTGCTATCTCAATGCCCCAGGGTTAGCTGAACCCAAGCCCCATTTCTGCCTAAACTAAATGTCACAGTAGACTTAAAAATAAGCTATTACTCAGAATTGCAGAAGGAAAATCTTACACAGGCCAGGAATGGAAAATTTTAGTAGAACTGAACACTATACTCTTAAGTACAGTCTGACTAAAAACAGCCTCCTAGGGGAGGAGGCAGCACAGGGAATAACCATTAAGGGCCCAGGTTCAAAGGGAGCTTCACAGCCACACATGCGCAGTATGCCCACGGGGGCGGCCTGGGGCCCAAGTGAGCCTGGAAACCGTGGGATTTGTCAGCTCTTGGGAGCTCACACTTGGGATTTGTCAGCACTTGGCTGGGCCTGTTTCTCCTTGGCCGCAGGCACGGCGAGCCTCCTGCCACACGTCTCCGACAGCCTGGCAGGGCCCACGAGAGCTTTGACATTGCCAAGCTCCCCGTTCCAGAACATTACACCACACCTTCAAAGCACGTACCTTGTTTTCCTTGTAGAGAAATTCAAGATGCAAAACCTTACGGAGATCATTTCTACTGTTTATGCTGAGGTCAGAACGTGGGCGTTCTTGGTCCATGGTCACACATGTCTTCTTTAAGCCCTGCGGGAAGAAATCTGAATCATTATTTTCATTTTAAATCAAAACCTTCCAGTCTCTGATGTAGGTTATAAATAAAAGACTGTTGGTGTTCATCATGATCATTCCTATCCTGCCTATCCTGCCTTCCTTGCAAGGATCTTGTAAGGACCAAAAACTGACTTAAGAATTTATTTTTATATAACCTTTACACGTGACGTCTTCACAATTATTTTTCTGAATCTTACAAGAACTCCATGGGCTGAGCTGAGGTTGGAGTTGTTGGCCCATTTTACAGAAAAGGAAAGTGAGGTTCAGGTCACTGACTCATCCAAGGCTGGAGCCCTGGGTTTGACACTAGATTTGGAGCCACGGAATATGAAGCTTTAAAAATAAACTAAAGGCAAAAAATGAGCCAAAGGCCAATAATGATTCCTTTCTTTTCTCAGGTGAGAGCAAGGGTTGATTTGCCCGGATAACACAGGAGAAGCCCATAGCAGGGGGTCCTGACCATCCCAGCCTGGGATTCAGCAACGCCAGGACTGAGGCCCACTGGAAGCATGTGCTAAACATCTGCCAAGTTCCCAGGGAGCCACTGCCATCATCCAGCCCTGACCTCTCAGAAGGTCCAGCTAAGACATACTCTGGCAAAGGCGAGTGCTATTCTCCCTGTGAGTCTGGCTTCTTCATTCAAAAAATAACCACAGAAGGTGCTGCCTGCCCACTTCGCTGGGCCAGGGTGATCACCGAACATGGAGGAGGAAGAGGTACCCCACGGACACCTCAGCCTGGTTCTAAGGGAGCCCCTTGCGCTTCGTGGATCCCGGCCCTCCCAGCAGCCAGGCTTTAACTTCTCCCCAGGCTTTGTGTTCACAATCTGACGGAGGCTCCCACGGATGGGAGAACAAGACAAAACCTGCTGCCTGCCATGAACTAAGGCAAGAAGAATTTGTGACAAAAGAGGTATGAACACAACCTGGAACCAAAGAGAATAAAAAGGAAGTGCTGAGGAGGGGGAACAGAAAGAAATGGGTGTACATGTTGGGGGAAAGGCAGGGGCATGCCTGGGTGCTCTAGGGAGAATGGACTGGAAGGAGGGGGTCATAGTAAGCACCCCCATTTCATCTGGGTTTCCCCATGGCTTTCCTGCCAATCGGAGTGAGGCAGAAACCATGAGAGCCCCTCTCTGCTGGATAACTCCTTACGTTTGTCAACAGTTCAGATCAGCAAGTGTTGGCACACTTCACAAACTCACTGGAACTGTGGTACACACTGACATTTGAAAACCACTGGGGACAAGGATGCCCTCAGGAAGCAGCCAGTCCTCAGTCCCACCCAGTCCACTTGATCTTCATCATTCAACAAACGCTTCCTATGCACCTCCTATATGGTGGGCTGTTCTAGATGCAAGAGATACGGAGAGAATAAGACACACCCCACCCCTTCACACAGCTGACATTCTGTTGGGGAAGCAGGAAAGGTTTCACGATTAGGTGACATTAGAGCAGAGACGTGACAGCACTAGGAAAGCAGGCCATGAAGACACTTGGGGGAAGTGTGCTCTCAGCAAGGAACGGCAAGGGCATGTGGCAGTCACAGGAGGCCAATGCACCTAGAGCTGCGTGACCAGGGGAAAGTGACAGGAAATGAGGTCAGAGAGGCTGCCCAGAGTCTGAAAAGGAAAGGCCTTGTAGACTTTTGTGAAACAGTGGAGTGGGGGCAGGGTGAAAAGAGGGGCACGAACCGACTTGTATTTGTAAAGGAGCCCTGGCTGCTAGGCTGGGAGCAGATTTTTGGAGGCAAGGGATTAAGCACAAACTAGTTAGGATGCTACTGAACAACTCACGTGAAAGATGGAGGTGGCTTGGACCCGGTGGCGGCAGCAGAAGTGGGAAGAAGTGGCTACACGCTCTGTGTGCTCTGCTGGAAAAGCCAACAGATGTACTAATGGACTGGATGTGAGGTATACACGAAGGAAAAAAGGCAGGAATGGCTGCAAAGGTTTTGGCCCAAGGAACCAGAAAGATGATACGGCCTACTGAAACAGGAAACTTGCAAGGCGTAGAGGGGATCAGGAATTGGGTTTTGGATGTTTTGAGATATTTATTGGATATCCAAGAGGAAATGTAAAACCAGCTGTTGGAAAGCATGTAAGAGTTCTGGGAGAAACCTGGGCCAGAGGCAGGCATTTGGGAACTGCCGTCACATTGATGGCACTGGAATCCAGTAGACTAGCAGAGGCGCCCGGAAAATGGCAAGTGAAGAAGAGAAGATTGAGTCTCGGAGTCCCCCAGCACACACAGCTGCAGGAAATGAGGGGGGCCAGCAAAGAACCAGGGAGGTTAGAGGAGGCAATGCAGGAGAAGGTGGTCTCCTGAAGCCACGCAGAACGAGTTTCCGGGAAGCAGGACACAATCAGCTGTGTCAGACACAAGGTTAGACCAGGAAGCGTGGGGACTGAAAGTGAAAGGTCATTGACAAACTCGACAAGAGTTAGTTCCGTGGATTGGTGGGGACAGAAGCCCGATTAGAGAGGCGTTGAGCGAGGAGGAAGAAGGATTAAGATCAGAGCACGCACAGGTCTTTCATGGGGTTTGGCTGTAAGAGGGAGAAGAAAAAGGGGCCAGTAGCTGGAGGGACTTGGGGGTCAAGATGGAATCCTGCAGGAGCGACAGGAGAGAAGACAAAATGTTTGTGCAACGGGGAAAGAGGACTGCAGCAGTGCCCTCACGCAGGCCAGGGGGGACGGGCACTTGGGGAGGGGGTGGCCTTTCCCAGGAGTATGGACGATTCGCTCGCAGGAGCAGGGAGGGAGGCAGAGTGAGGGTCCGGGCGCGGGAAGGTAGGCAACGGCGGTGGTGCAGCCTGTCCGGAGCTTTCTCAGGACGGCTTCTGTTTTCTCGGTGAAATGAGACCTGGGAAGGAGCGGTGGGGCTGGAGGAGAGGGCAGGTGTGAAACGGCCACCCAAGAGTGGAGAGAGGGAGCGGCTGGAGAGCTATAACCAACGGGGCAGGCGTGCCCGAGGCCTCAGGGGGTGAGGGGCCGTGAAACCGTCCACATGGTGCGGTGTTTCTCTCCAGCCCTGTTCAGGGCTGCAGGGCAGGAGTGGCAGGGTGAATCTGAAAGTCAGGGGGAACATGAGGAAAGCAGAGAAGGGCAAGGGAGGTGAGCATGTTGTTGAGGGTGTGATCGTAACGACGGGCGGGTAAGAAGAGGGGAGAGATCACATCAGGGCCGGGGCCTGGGAGCAGTTGGCAGGAACTGTGGAATGCAGATGTGAGTGAGACTGAAGACCAGTTGATGACGGGCAGGCTGCTAAGGGAGGTGAGCTGCAAGCGAGATGACAGAATGCTTGCACAGATTCCAGAAAGGGCGCAGCGCTGGATAGCCACAGGCCTGGGACATGACTGCTTGGAACGGGTGGCAGAGGTAGGATGGGGTCAAGTTGCTGCAGGAGAGGGAGGCTGGGGCATGACAGGAATCACCTTGGAGGACCCTGACACTGCAGGAGACCAGCATGACTCTCCCTGAGGGCAGACCACACTGGGACAGGGGCCAGCGTAGCTGGGTACAATGTAGGGTGGAGGGCACAGTAGGGAAGGTGAGGTCGGCAGCCCAGCCTGCAGCAGGGTCATAGAGAACCTTGTAGGGCCAGGTGAGGCCTTCCCTTGGATTTTATTCTGGTTGTAGTAAAAAGCCTGTGGAAGGTTTTGAGGAGAGGAGCGACAAGCTCTCACTTGCTTACCCTGGACAAGTTTCTAGGCCCCCTAGTCTCATGCTCATCTTGCATGAAAGGGAATAAGTATTCCTGTCTTTCAGGACTATTACGAGGATCTGAGAAAACAAACAGGCAACTAGAAAGTACCTCACACCATGATGGGAACTCTCTAGGTTATACCTGCCTTGTGCTAAGCCCTAAAGGGGGTACGTGGTCTCGGTGCCGCAGAAGGTGACAAGGACAGCAGCTAATCTGGACTGCAGTCCCAGCTCTCCACAACTTTCTGAGTGAAGGTAGGCAACTCCTTTGTCAGGTCAGAGCTTTAGTGTGTCCGGATAAAAAATGGGAGGGAAAGTAGGCCCCATGAACCACACACAGCCAAGGCTCCACCTGGATCAGGTGTCAGCTCTGTGGACTGGTCTAGTGGGTGAGACAGGCAGACGTATAAACTAAAACATGAGCACCAAAGAGCAAGCCACAGAAGAGGTAAGTCGGGTATTCCGACTGGAGTTATCCAAGAAGACCTCCTGGAGGAAACAGACTTGGGGTGGGCTGTGGGAGGAACTGGAGAAAGCATGCAGGAGAAGCTGGAACCCACGCTGGGGCAGTATGCTGGGGTCAAGCTATAGGGGAGCCTTAGAGAGCAGGTGAGGACCGTGGATTTCATTTGTATTCAAGGAAGGCAAAGCATGAGGAAAGCTCTCTGAGAGTTCTGCTCGGTGGCCCAGATTGAAAAGGTATGGTAACAGTAGGCAGCCTCACCGAATGTGTCGCTGACATCCAATGTGCAGCCAGGACATGGTGACAAAACGTCCATCAGCCATAAAACAGAGCAGATCCAATGAAGCCTCAGTGCATTTAAACATTTTTAAATAAAAAAACGTTTTCAAAAAGCAAAGAAAGACACTTTCAAAACAGATACACATCAGAGACGGGGGATGTAGACGACCCCGAGTACAGGTACCTACCATGTGCAGATCCGATGCTTGGGGACTGCCCATATATTATTATTAATCCCCATCATAAATCTGCAAAGGGTGGGTCTTAATAGTCCTGTTTTACAGATGAGGAAACTGAGGCAGTGAGTAACAGACTCAAGCTCTCACTGCTAACCAGTTGCAGGTGTTTGAACCGCTCCACCAGATTCCAAAGTCCTTCTAATTTTCCATTCAAAAAACGATTTTCTTTGTGTGTATGTTTAGCCAGACAGCTGCCCCTGGCCCCTACTCAACACGACACCGTAAATGCCAAGCCCTAGGTCACTCTGCATAGAATGAGTTAGAATATGGAATGGGTGCTGTCCCTACACTGGCTTGGGCAGTAACCTCCAGCGACCTCTTTCCCACGGTGTCCCCACCCCCCACTGCAGACGGCTTGCTAAGGACCTCCCCAACTTTTGAGTACTCGGAAAACTCTCCCGGTGCAACACGACGTTAGTTCAAAACAACCACCGCTGCAATCTCTGAGCGCCCCACCGCCGACGAGCACGGACTGAAGGGTTCGACCATCGGGAACATGTTCTGACCCGCTGGGTTCCCTCTGGAGGACCTTCTTGCCCAGTAGGGTGAAGATGCCGGAACGGGCGACGGGGCCTGACAGCCGGGCCTGCGCGCCGCCCGCGCCGGTCCCCGCGCCGCGTCCCCCGCCGGCGGGGCGGGATGCCTGGGAAGGACCGCAGCCTCAGGCCGGCGTGGCGGGCGGGGGC